>OMKN01031740.1:0-10924 GCA_900302345.1 Melanonus zugmayeri | reverse complement strand
CAAGAGCGCAAGCCTCTCTGGAAGGAGGAGAGGTCGGGCCCCTTACCTTGACGACGGTTACCAGGCCCTCGTTAGTGGTGGGGTCGGTGGGCACCGAGAACCTGCCGGTGCCGTCGCCCCCGGTGATTTTGTAAACGGCGTTCCAGGCGGGCGTGTTGGGCTGGTCCTTGTCAGTCACAGTCAGGTTGGCCACGATGACGTTCACCCGGTTCTCGGGCACCTCGCCGGTGAACTGCATGAATAAGCCATGAGTAAACAGGGAGAGAAACCGACTGTTAGGGAAGCTGCTTAGAGCTGGGACACAAGGGGGGGGGGACGTATGCATGTATATATGTATTCATGTGCATTCGGATTCTACCCTGCTTGCTTATAATGAGAGAGAGAGGGGGGAGGGAGAGAACAAGAGGGAGGGAATGAGAGGGATTCAGACTTGCCAATAAGCACTTGTGAAACATTTAAAATATTGGCAATACAAATAATAATACAAGTTTTGTTTAATTGTCTCATAGGATTTCTATAGTATAGTACAAATATATAGTTTACAAAAAAATGTTTGTGAGCACCATTACATTTGGGAGAGAATATCGACTCGTTGTCTAACTCGCCCTATGGGTCCAACTCGTATATTATGTTGTGTTCTGTAGGGGGTGTTCATATTCCAAACTGTATGCAATTTTCATTTAGGGAGATCAAAAAAAATTATAAAAAATGCATTTCCCTGTTTTGGACAATGGTTTGTAACACAAACTGAAAGTTCAACTTAACCCAGAGTAGAAGTTTAACATGGTTGTGAGTTTGGTTTGCTGATGGTTATCTGAACATGTTATGGAAGAATGTATGAAAGTATATGGTCGATTTTTTGTGTTGGTTATTTAACTTAAATTCAACAAAATTCTGGAGTTGTATTCCGTTGGACACCGTGAAGCCTAAAAACGTAAATATTTCACCTAGAAACACAATGTGAAGCTCAAACTGTTACGGTGCTTCTTGTTTCACCGGCGTTAAAATAATGAATCGATTGGAATAATAGTTTTCGAGCATCAGGCGTTTATATAACGACTCCAATTGAATGTAAGGTAGTATATACAACGGGTGAGGTAGTATATACAACGACAAAGTACATGTAGGAACAGGTCATGGTGGATGAATGGGTCAAACAAGACTCAGCAGTTTGGTTAGGTTTAGGCAACACAACTACTGGTTTAGGTATAGGGCTTTCTGGCAGAAAGCCCTATAGGTAATGTGATGAAGCGATACGCAATCGTCACTAGTCGATACAGACCAACAAGCGCTACGGACTAAGCGCTACGGCATGGAAGCCAACGATTGTAGACATTGCATGGACATCTGCGCATGTTGTATACTGTTGTTTTCTGTGTATTCTGTATTCTGTGTCATCAAGCACATTCATCAACCACCACAGTCACAACCAGTTAAGAATGACACAAGTAATTGAATCGCTCTACTCACTGTTTATTGTTTGCCGGCACATTTACATTTTCAGTCGTTGCATCATTAAAAGACTATCATTTCATCCGTGATCTTATCTGTACATTGCTAGCGTTATATGCATTATACATATCAAGCCAACAGTCACTCAGAGTAATAATCAATGGTCTAGCCATTTGGTTTAGCTTAGGGGTGGAGCTCACCCAATGGGTCACCCTATTTAAGCCTGGTTGGTTTCATTAAGAAAGTGACTGATGGTTAGGTCACGGTTAAATTCATTTCAATTCATTTAAAGGCCCTGGACACGTTTCTGCTATGCTTGTACCGGTTTTTGGGAAACGCTGGGCAAACAGAAGAGAGCGAGTGAGTAGACTGAGCACACATTGACTTCAGGAATGGAGGCGGAGCTCAGAGTCAAATTCCCTACCGTGTCAGCAGTGAACTCCGGGGGGTTGTCGTTGATGTCGGTGATTCTGATGACGGCGGTCGCGGTGTTGGAGAGGCCATACATGGGGTTGCCCTCCATGTCGGTGGCCTGGATGATCAGCGTGTACTGTGGCACTTTCTGGAAAGGGTTCAATGAAAGACAAAAGAAGTTAAAAAAAACAAGTCTTTCTCCATACTGTTGAACTGTGACCTATAAACTGTGTGTTGGATTAAGTCCAGTGTTTCCCCTACAACCACTACTAGCGCCACTGCAATCAGCCATACTATATATATATATTTGTTTTTAGAATAAAAAAGTATGTTGGGCGTCCCAAATGCTATTTGTTTAATTTAAAAACACATATCATATAGGGTTCTCCCCAGCATCTTTTTACATGGTGGAGCAGGTGCCAAACCACCTACTCACTTAACGCAGTCACAGGAATTTATTTCAATGTTTAGATGAGGGCAAAATATATTAAAAAGCTGTAACTAATAATAACAGGCTGGCAATTGGGTAATACACTCCAGTTACAATGTTTGTTTGTTTTTTCCTTTTCTGGCGATCCGTCATCCAGAAGTGTGTGTGTGTGTGTTTTTTATTTTATTTGCATGCTCTTGAATAGCACTCGTATAATAGCGCGGTGCAATTTCATTGAAACTTTGCACAATGTACAAACCTCTTTTTCCGTTTTATGATCATTTGAAGTACCCCCATACATTCAAAGCCATGCGTCTTAATTGGAACTTAAGTGGGTGGTGTTTCCGATGAGAGCACTCACACCAGCGCCGCCATACAGCCACGCTACAACTTCAAAACCTCGGCACGCATCGCAGTGCCGTCCATTATATTAAACACAGAACAAGCCCTCAAATCCAATCTTCTGCCGTGTGTTGTCCTTTCTACTACGCTACGCTGCCCGACGCGGCGCACCGCGGCTCGTCTGGCGTGCGACCCGCTTTACGTTGAAGCTCTGCCTAAGCGTGGATCCGAAAGCCTGACTTCCTCCGCACGGCACCTACTCGTGATATTGTAGTTCTGCTTTTTTTATTTTCTTCCAATATGTCCGACGGACTGCATTCGTTAACTTTACGAGAGAGAGGAACGGAGAAAACGAGGGAGGAGAAATGAGAGAGACAAAGGGAGGATAAATGGACGACATTTAAGAGAAAAATGAAACCTACCTCGCGGTCAAGACCCGCTGCCACTGTAATGATGCCTCCCGTTTTATTGTTGATGGTGAACATGTTGGAGGACGGACTCTCCGGATTCTGGGACACGATCTTGTAGCGTAGCATCCCGTTGGGAAATTTGGGGTCGTCCTTGTCCACCGAGGTCACGGTCATAACAAATGTGCCTGTGTGTTTTGATGACGCGTTAGTTGTGCCACGACATATCGGTACATAAAAGGCAGTCAAACGTTATGAACACACAATGCACCATACACACGACACACACTACACACAAATGAACACCACACCTCCTGTTCTCACGTTTACAAATGACCCGACAGTCACGTCAAGTAGATGAAGCAGTTGTGGCCACAAGGGTGCCATTAAGAATGTGTGACTGTGCTGACGTAGCGTAGTGGTGCATAGAGCGCTATAGGCCGGTGCCGGCAGCACGCGGGGGGTCGGCGCGGGTCTCGTCTGGATCTTACCGGGCTTGGACCCCTCGGAGACAGTTCCGTTCCACAGCTGGTGTTCGAACTCGGGCCGGTTGTCATTCATGTCGATCACGTTGATGACGATGTCAATGGGGTTCTCCACCTGGTTTCCATTCAGGTCCACTGCATGGGCCCTCAGCTGGACACATCAGAACACACGTACATCATAACACACACATCACAGAGACGTCATTAGGAATATATACATACATATATACATATATCTAGGGAAAGGATTGTATTTAAATTCATGAGTCATTTAACTTGGGTATATGCCAATCAAATCTATGTGAACACATAATCAGAGGAAGATAAATGTCTTTAGTGAAACCAATGAAAGGCAGAATAACTGGACCCTTGTATTTGTGTTTGCTCATTTCACTAGTTTTAAGCTCTAAAAAAACACCTCTCAGTACAGACCCAAGCACGGCTTGATCTTTAGAAAACCATATTTATAAATGAATGTTCTGTTTTATACTCAATGTCTCACTCCCAGAATCAACAGGACTCCTCAAAGGTCTCGTATTGAACCTGTTAAATACTCTTGGCCAACTTCCCCTTAATAAAGGAGATAAAAGAGGAATAATACAGCTTTGACAATTCCCTCTGGCCTTACGTGGAAGTTGGCGATGTGCTCTCTGTCGAGGGGTTTGGTGACCGATAGCTCTCCAGAGATGGGGTTGATGATGAAGATGCTGGTGGGGGGCTGGTCGGCGCCAGGGCCTGTCACGCTGTACCTCAGGGAGCGGCTCTTATCGTTGTCCGATCGGATCTGTGGGCGAACACATTTTCAGCGTTGGTCAACGGGCAAATCCACTGCGGCGACCTGAAAACCGATCGCTGTATGGAATGTACCAAACTAAATCGTAACAAGATACATTTGATGAGAGGATTCCAGTGTAAAAGCAGTGAGCGCACAAAGCCTGTGTATTATTTAAGCTGTGCTTCCTTGGCTTAGACGTCTATCCAGTTAATCGTGCGAGATCAAAAGCGCTTTGTGGATTTAGGCCCTTTTGTTGCCATGGAGAACACACGCCGCGGTGTTCTTACCCGGACGAGCTCCTGCGGGAATGGACCTCGTGAGTTCTCTGGTACGTTGATTGGGGGGATGACCCAGTCTCTCTTCATGCGTTTGAGGGGGCTGTCTGCGCTCCGCCGAGGGAACACGATTTCCTTCAGGCCCTGGGGCTCGACTTGAGGGTCAGCGGCATTCTGGACCTGGAGAGGGGAAGAGGACATCCCGTGAATAACCTCTACAGCGTCGAAAAAACCCCATCCAAGAACGGGTTGTCTGGCAGAGGCGGATTCAAACCGGGGAAATGCAAGCGGTGATGGTGTCAACATAGTTCCGAAAGGTAACAAGCTGCCGCTGTGTTGCTTCTCTGCTTGTGAAACACTGTGTCGTTAAAGGAAGGTGATTGCAGAAGGTGATTATCCAGACATATCCCTCTTTCTAGTGTTTTTGGGGGATGCCCACATTACACAGACACAAAACATTTTATACATTTGACAGTTATTTATGATGTTACGGTATTTATTTAATCCTATGAAAGGACAAGAAAAGAAATGAAGACCATTGGAAATTAAATTCAATATTTTTAAGGCCTTATTTTGAGAATATTAAATTCAATGCTTTTTTAATCCTTTTAAGACCCTGGGGGTACCCTGTTTAGAGGAGAGCTCTCTCTGGCCAAAGAATCAGGGTCCCTACCATCTCTGCCGGTGTCCTGGTGCCGACACTGACGCTGATGACGGCGGTGGCCGTGTTGGAGAGGCCATAAGTGGGGTTGCCCTCCATATCGGTGGCCTGGATGATCAGCGTGTACTGCGGCACTTTCTAGAAAGGGTTCAATGAAAGACCATATGAGTAAAAAGAAAAACAACAAAAACAAATGTTTTCACATATACTGTTGAAGTGTGACCTATGCTATTAATTGCCACTCACATCATCACTACGTTGCACTAACAACATGAGCATTAGAATAATCCTTCTAGTACCTACTTAAGTAACTGAAAATAACATCCATGATGCATTCCCATATATTCTACAATGCAAGTGAGAGTGTGTGTGTGTGTGTGTAGGTATGGAGGAAAGATGGGGGAGGGGTTGCATGATTATTTGAATCACACCTCAGATCTGGAGGTAACTGGACTTTTTTTCATGTTAAAAAGCTACCCGAGTGACAGACCAGTGGCTAGGTTAACAGGAAACAGCCGAACAAATGGTGGGCATAAAGCAGCCCCCCCCCCAGGGCACAAGTGACCGAGAAGTCGCCTTCACCAGATTGGTCAGGTCCACACCAACTGCCACAAGATTGGTAAATGTATCTAGTTCTTTTTATGGGTTTTTTGGGGGGTGGGGGGTCATGTGGGGCTCGACTATGCAATCTAATAAGACTGGTGTTAATGTGAATTAAATTTGTTTGACAGGCTGCATTCACTGACTTTAATAGAGGCGAGAGAGCGAGACAGTGAGAAGAGAGAGAGAGAAGAGGATACATTGGCAAGGCTTTTTAAAAGTAATAAATAAATCTACCTCTGGATCAACATCTCCGACTAGTATGATGCTTCCCGTTTTTTGGTTGATGACGAATGTGTTGTTGGAGGATGGACTCTGGGACAGGATCTTGTAACGTAGCATTCCGTTCCCTGTTCTGGGGTCATCCTTGTCAACCGCATATACGGTCATAACAAATGTGCCTGTGTGTTAATTAAAAAAAAGCAAAGGCAAGACACATATCTTTTAGTCAGTTGAATTTTAAATGGGGCCTTTACGTTCCTGTATTTTGGCGCTTCATTTAATTGTGTTCTGGTCATGGCACAGCAGGTTTTTACAAAAAAATAAAAATAATAACAATCAAATTGCATTGTCCATGTACTGTACACATGTATATAGACCACATGTGTAGACATGTCCTATACACTACTTCATACAACAATGCCCTTTCTCATCTGTTCATCAATAGCATGAATTAGATAAATAATAGTATGGCAACTAAACAAAATGGCCACCCCATTAAAAGTGTACAGTATGCTAGTGTAGCATAGCCGCCCACATGGAGCTGGAGTTCTTAAGCCGGTGCCGGTAACAGCCGGAGGGTCGGCGCGGGTCTCGTCTGGATCTTACCGGGCTTGGACCCTGCGGGGACGGTTCCGTTCCACAGCTGGCGTACGAATTCGGGCCGGTTGTCATTCATGTCGATCACGTTGATGACAAGGTCAATGGGGTTGTCCACTGGGTATCCATTCAGGCTCATCACGTGGGCCCTCAGCTGAAACCATAATAAAAACCAATGAAAGGTGGGATTAGAAGACCCCTGTTTGTAACCTGTCTCAGTAAAAGACCACGTGTGGCTTGATCTTTAGACAAAGACTTTCATAGAATGGCACGAGAGAAACATTTTAATTTCCTGATGCCTCTCTCACAAAATCAACAGCACTCCTCAAAGGTCTCATATTGAACCCCTTAAATACTCAGACAGCAAGTCAGAGCTGTCAGACTCCCGCCACCATTCACTCACCCACCCTCCCAGGAGGGGGCCTGTTTGGGCTACGAGGGAGCCTTGAGCACATGCCAATGGGCAGGAATGTAAAAGCGAGGCCACAGAAAAAAGCATTCCCCTTAATAAAGCAGATAAAATTCCCTCTGGCCTTACGTGGAAGTTGGCGGTGTGCTCTCTGTCGAGGGCTTTGGTGACCGATAGATCTCCAGAGATGGGGTCGATGATGAAGATGCTGGTGGGGGGCAGGTCGGAGCCGGGGCCCGTCACGCTGTACCTCAGGGAGAGGCTCTTATCGATGTCCGATCGGATCTGTGGGCGAGCACATTTTCAGCGTTGATCAACGGGCAAATCCACCGCGGCGACCTGAAAACCGAACGCTGTATCGAATGTACCAAACTAAATTGGAACAAGATACAGTTGATGAGAGGATTCCAGTGTAAATGGAGTGAGCGCATGAAGCCTGTGTATAATTTCTATTGTGCAGGGGATGGATGGGGCTGAACTGAAGTGTCCTTGAGCCACGGAAAAGGGGGATAATATCTCAACAGGCAACCGCCAAGGCTTCCCACCGGTGGTTCTAGCACTTTCGATTTTTTTTCCTCTCTCCCCCGCTTGTTAATAATGACATGTTGCATCGCCACTGTCTGCCCTCAGAAGGAAACCATAAACAAGAATTAGGTGGGGGGGGGAGTGGAAGAAAAGAACCTCCCAATTCCTGACCTTTAGTAAAGTGCTGTAAATGGGAGGCGTTTTGTTGAAGACAAAAGTATGGGTCTGGTCGGTCGCGTGGGTGCTCAGGCCAATGAGTGCTACAAGGTTGTCATATCAAGCCAAAAAACATTTCTTTCAAGTTGCGAAGTGAGTGCGCATGTGTGGTGTGTGCATATGTGGCCATGCTTGTGTACAATATGTACTGGAATGTGCCTTTCTGAGTGTGTATACATGTGTATTCATTTGATGAGAGGATTCCAGTGTAAAAGCAGTGAGCGCACGAAGCCTGTGTATTATTTAAGCTGTGCTGTTAATCGTGCTTTGTGGATTTAGGCCCTTTTGTTGCCATGGAGAACACACGCCGCGGTGTTCTTACCCGGATGAGCTCCTGCGGGAATGGACCTCGTGAGTTCTCCGGCACGTTGATTGGGGGGATGACCCAGTCTCTCTTCATGCGTTTGAGGGGGCTGTCTGCGATCCGCCGAGGGAGCACGATTTCCTTCAGGCCCTGGGGCTCGACTTGAGGGTCAGCGGCATTCTGGACCTGGAGAAGGGAAGAGAACATCCCGTGAATAACCTCTACAGTGTTGAAAAAACCCCACCCAAGAACGGGTAGTCTGGCAGAGGCGGATTCAAACCGGGGAAACGCAAGCGGTGACGGTGTCAACATAGTCCCGAAAGGTAACAAGCCGTCGCTCTTTCATCTTGCGTGAGTGACGGCGTCATTGAATCAGTTGAACTGAACTCAACCCAACATATTCCTAAACCTTGTTAGCTACACTGTATAATTTCTGTTGTGTACCTTTGCTGTATCCATAGGAGATATATTTTTTAATATATGTCTGACTCAATATAGGAATCTTACGGATGCACTATTCAATAGCATTGTAAAACGAGAGTAAAATTTGGTAGCATAGTTTTTTTCCACCCTAAAGATTTATTTCTGCTTTGTAGTCCAAATATTTCTAGACATACATTTAATGTTTTTTGTTTTTTTTCCATTTTTAAGAAGTGGCTGTTTGAAATGGTTTTAGTGTTGCAGTCGCAGCGACCTCGGCCGTGAGCAGCAGTTTGTTTGTTTTTTTAAAGCAGACCTCCTAATAAAGCACGCCCACACCGACACACTGGAGGCCATAATGGATCTGCCAGCCTCTCCCTCGGCTGTAATGAATGAGATCTGAAACAAAAGAGGACGGTACCTGCAAGCCAGACAACTAAGCGCCCAGATGGCTCAAATTGCCTGTGCCGCCGCCGCTGCAGACGCCGAGGAAGACTGAGGTAATGCCAGCAAAAGTTAAAATAACCTTGAACGAAACAAGGCGGGAGGGATGGCTAAACAGCGAGAAACAATATGTAGAAACTTGTCAAAGTCAATAAATGACAGCTGTAATTTTACACAGAGCAGCTGAACACCCCCACCCCCAAAAAAAAAACTCTTCCTTCTGTTCCTCCAGTTGTAACCATTAGGCTAAATCCTTTGATTGGTTACAAAGTCGCGGAAATCTTTGCAGTGCAAACACAGAAATTAATTACTGCTTATCCACCTTACAACACTACCCATATGCTGGGCCGCCAACACCCCCCCCCCACCACCAGAGATCGGGGGAGCCGTCGGGAGAGCTCTTCCACTAATCATGTTTGCAATCCGATTACACCACGTTCGCACATTTCAAATGCAGAGAGGCGGGCGGACAGATAGGGACAGGGGCATGTTTCAGAAATATCTATTACGCCATTAAAAGGAGGCGTGTGCGAGAGCGGTAATTATTCGCGACCCGTGTCTAGAATGAGGAATTGCGTCTCCGGGCTCGTTTCCGCCCCAGAGCTGCATCTGGAGGTCTGGTGGAGGCCGCCGTCAAAGTTATTCTCGCCACCACACCTGCCGACAGCATCCAGCGCCGTCAACTTGCGTGCATCCATGATCTGTAGTGCGAATTCCCTTTTCCTGGGGTTCAGAACGATTGACTCCAAAAGGACTACTGTGAGGTCCTTTAGGCTATTAATACCCTCATATGGAATACCCTTTCCTCAGATGCAGAAAGATGGACTCCAGAAGGACTCATGTTGAAGTTGAAGCCCCTTCAGGGTATGTGATGGTAGACGGCGTCACACTCATGTTTAATGGGGGTATTGTTTGCCATTGATTAAAATGTTTCCCCGGGGTTGATGCGTTTGCGGCACTAATAAAGAAAAGGAAAAAAAGTATTCTAATCGCTGATGTGATTAAGCGATGAGTGATGATTCATGACAATAATTGTGCTGGGAGAAAGATAACTGCCTACGATGACCTCGTAAACTTATGAGATAGAGGGGCAGAGTCGATCCCTGATTTCATTACAAACCAATCAGGGCCAAACTGGCTGTTCTGCTGTCCGCAGATACACGTATGGTACATACACATATTTTATAAAATTTAACAAACAAAAACTATATTTCCATTCAGGGGAGCACTCCTGTTATCCTATAGTATGCATGTGAGGTTTAGGGGAAAAAAGAAAAAAAAAGGATTGCTGAAAGTATTGCCTGCCAATGTTTATCTTTTTTAAGACGCATTGTGTTTTTCTAACTAAAAAGATACTGTGACTAATGGTGTCATTAAAACCACATAGCTGCATAGACTTGCTATAGTCAATGAATGTCACATAGAAAAATGGTGATTTTGAAAAGGCCGGCTTTATCCCTCCCCGCTACAAGATTCATTTCAACCCGGACGATCATCGCAGGCTCTGCAACAACGGTAACCACGCATAACCGTCGGCATGGACTTATATGGAATGGGATAAAACACGAAAAACACCTTTAATTAGATTGCTCGGCATGCAGCACATATTGAAGTAGCCCGCAGTGCTGTTCATTTAAAAACGGTTTGGCTGGAGATGATAGGCACGGCACGACTCTCTGTAAAACAAGCAATGTTATTGTATTTAGGGATGTTTATTAAGACATGAGAGAGCCCCTAATCTGAGATCTCACAGCCATGATTGCTATCAGATGCTCACGAAGCTTCGCTTATATTATAGGGCCTGCCTTTATTACAGGAAAAAGAGCACAGAGCGGCGAATCAGAGTACAGGAAAGTGCTCAAAGAGTGTGGGTCAAAAAGCCCCATTCCAGTAAATTTAAAAAGATAACAAGTAATCTAATTGGGAAGGATGCCATAATCCAATGG
>OMKN01031739.1:0-16548 GCA_900302345.1 Melanonus zugmayeri | reverse complement strand
CGTCATCCCAACACGACACACACACGCAAGCAACACGCTCCCTCCCGTCCTCTGACTCATCGCATCATCAACACGGCCCACAGCCGGCCGGAGGGAGAAGGCCTCGCATGGGACAGGCTTCCTTGGGTAAACTGTTGCACTCTCCCTGTTTATCCGTGTTTACAGCATGTGTTAGTGTTTACAACCATCACCGTCACATAGGACCCTGGAACGCCTGGAGGGTTCCCTGGGATTGCGGAATCGTTCTTGGAAATGCTTCTTTGTGCACACAACATTGAGCGCCTCACCATATTCATGTGCGTTAACACGCCAGTATACATTGATTACAGCACAGGAGTCAGGAAAAGGTATCCAGTCTGTCTCACTGAAAGCCGAATTATTTTAAATTATAACCAACGTCAATGTGTTGAGCATAGGCGACTGGCCCACTCTCAGCTCCCAACGAAAATACCAGAGCAGAGACATTTAAATAGGGGTAAAATATCTTCTTAGTTCTTCATTTCAGATGATCACAGATGAGTGAGTTACACACATATCAATTTGTATATAGATCATTGGATTTAAAAGGTAGACACACCTTGTTGTTTATTATTATTTATTTTTGTGGAAACCCCACATTAAACCCCTACAATTACAGAAATGTAGACAAACGCTAAGAGCTTGAATACGCCTCAGGCCAACGTGGAGGGGAAAACCAGTTTGGTTCACCTGCTATTTAAGAGTGCCTTGACATTACCTTGTTAGTACATCCCATGAGTTGTGATCTGGTCTGGTGGAAAGTGTTGCAGTGTGTGACTGTCAATTACATCATCCAAAGGTTAATACGGTTCACCTTCACCATCCCTCCCTCTGTCACCAGCATTGACTCCATTGGATTCTTGCAATACCTGATTCAAGGCCCGCAGCGAAAGACGGCTCATGTGGCAAACTGTCTAATTTTATCTGCCATGTTTGCTCCATTCCACATGCCATGCACCTGGCCCAGGGACCACCTCAAGCTCCATCTTTTTATATTTTGCTCTCTTACAAAACAATATCAAAATACCAAATCAGGTCCACAGAATAAAGCGGGATGCATATTTCAAAAGAAGTAGTTTTTTCTTTTGGCTGGTCTGAGACTGAAGAAGTTTTATACTCAAGGAGGTTTTGGTTTGGTGACTGAACGTTGAATTAGTGAAGACCAGTGGGGTCTCCATGGAGACAGGAAATCTGAAATGTTCGTATTGCCATCACCTGCGGATATTTCGTCATGTTGCAAGAAGTGCCGAAAAATAAATTCAGTGAGGTATTTCGTTTTCTCCTCAATCACGTCATTTTGTTCTTACGACCTCGTCAAAACCTATTTTCCACAGGAGCTTGTGCCAGAGTATCTGAGTATCAGGCTAACAGTAGAGTCTTTGTTACAAGGGGACCGAGTAGAGAATGCAACACCAACTGAAACCCAGTTAGTGTGAAGAGATAAAGGGGTGGGTATACATGATGTTAACACAGAGATCTCAAGTGACCACAGTCAATGCCAGGCCCCATGTTTGGATGCCTCAAAGCGCTGCTGATTGTCATAGAAAAGCTCTGCAGTGTGCTCCTTCAAGGGAGGGATAACAGGAACTGTAATAGAGAGATGGTGGGAAGGAACTCTCAAGTCAAGTCAAGTACATTTTATTTGTTTAGCCCTTAATCACAGTTACAGTCTCAAAGCACATTACAAGCCAAATATTTATGATACCCCCTAATCCTAGCCCCCCAATGGGCAAGGAAAAACTTAATTATCAAGGAAGAAACCTTGAGAAGGAACGCAGAGTGGGGGATCACACCTTCCAGGGATGGTTAGGAGTGCAATGGGTGCCATAATTGACATACATAGTAATACAAGCAAAAATAAAATAAAATAAAATAAATGAACAATTAGTATTATCCATGGTGATGAGGTGCTGGCTGATGAGCAAGCTGGTAGCCATCAGGTGGTGATGCCAGGCATCCAGTCATGGTCGCAGCAATACACTATAGTCTAGTACCTATCAGCAGCAGGGGTAGGCTAGTGCTGGCTAACAGGTTGATTTAGCTGTAATGAGAGCCAAGGTTTTAAGTTTAGATTTAAAAATGTCAGCAGAGTCAGCTTCCCTGATTACAGGTGGCATTTGACTGTTCCACAGATAGGGGCTCTGTAAGAGAACGCTCTGCTTCCTGCTGATTTATTTTTAACTTTTAGAATTGATAGAAGGCCAGCTTGGAAGAGGGGCCGAGAAGGAAAACAGGGAATAATAAGGTCCTTCGGCTAGGATGGTGCTGATCCATGTATGATTTTGTAGGTAAGTAATAGGACCTTAAAATCCGACCTGGCATTAATTGGAAGCCAGTGGAGGGAGGAGAGAATAGGAGTGATGTGGTCGAACTTCCTTTTTCTAGTTAGGAGTCTAGCAGCGGCGTTCTGCACAAGCTGGAGGCTTTTCGTAGTAGAGTTCGGTAAACCAGAGAACAGTGCATTACAGTAATCTAATCTAGACAATATGAATGCGTGGATGAGCGTCTCTGCATCCGCTGCAGATAGCATTGGTCTGATTCTAGTAATGTTTCTAAGATGAAAGAAAGCAGTTCTGATAATACTTTTTACATGTAGATCAAAAGAAAGCATAGGGTCAAGCAAGACACCAAGAATTTTGACATAGGAGCTTTGGGCGATAGCAGAGCCCTCAAAACATATTGTGACGTCTTCAAATTGTGTTCGTTGTTGCCGATGATTATCAGCTCCAATTTCCCTGTGGAGCTGCAAGTAGTTTTGGGATATCCATCTTTTAATTGCAGTCAGGCAAAATGCAATCTTCTAGATCTGGGAGGAGTCATTTGATTCAATAGGAATATATAGTTGAATGTCTTCAGCATAACAATGAAAGTTAATTCCGTAGCTGCGAATAATATCGCCAAGAGGAGCATGTAGATTGCAAAGAGCAGTGGACCAAGGACCGACCCTTGGGGTACACCAAAGCTTATGTTGCAGTGTTCTGATTTTGAATTTCACAAAGAAAGAATTGGGTTCTATTTGTGAGATAAGATCTAAACCAGAGAAGAGCTGAGCCTTTGATGCCAATCGATCAAGAAGAATGCTATTGTAAATTGCATTTTTTGCAGCTGATGTTGCTGACTGAGGTCAGCAACATCAGCAGGGAGCTTGCATTTCTGTCCTTTTCAGTACTTTAGAAAGGAAAGGAAGGTTTGAGATGGGCCGATAGCTGCTGAGTACTTCAGGGTCTAGGTCAGGCTTCTTGAATAGAGGTTTTATCACAGCAGTCTTACAAGTAGAGGGAACTGTTTCAGTAGACAGGGACAAGTTCATGATGTTAAGCATAGCAGGTCCAACCGTGCAAGTTCATCCAAGGAGATTGTGCTGAACGGCAGGAAGGTTGCTTCAGGGGGGACACATGGTGCGATGCTTGTAGGATGTTCAAGATGAAGAGTAAGGGAAGCATCAATTTCTTTTCTAATTGATTTAATTTTGTGTTTGAAGAATTCCAATAAGTTGCTTGCTGAGAGGGAGGAGCCCACTTTCTGAAGTTGTTTTTGCGTCAGACGTTTTACAGTGTCAAAGAGAAACTTAAAAAACTGAGGTATAAGGTGAGACAACCAAGTCTGAAATTTCGACACCACGGGTCAAGACAAGATCCAGCGTGTTACCACCACTATGGGTAGGGTGCTAGACAAGCTGTTTGAAGCCAAGTGTGTCTGTAATAGCCTTTGCAAGTGAATCAGGCGGATCATTCACATGAATGTTGAAATCACCAATGACCAAAACATTGTCAGAATGCATAACAAGATCAACTGCGAACTCAGGGAACTCATCCAGGAACAGTGTATGGGCCCAGTGGGCGGTAAACTATAGCTAAGAAGAAATAATCTACAATGCCATCACCAAACGAAGATACCCCCCTCTCAAACTCTAGTTTTGAATTAGATATTAGAGCCACTAGAGATAAATGTGATGAAGCGTAGTTTCCTCAGGGCTTGGTGTTACTGTAGTAGTAGTAGTAGTAGTAGTAGTAGTATTAGTGGGACGTGTGTGTGTGTGTGTGGCTTGAGAGGTTGGGGGACCTCAACCTTTAACCCCACACCTCCATGGGCATGTCCTCAGCTTTCTTTTTACCAACTGTCTGTCACCTCACACGGCAGAGGTCTGCTGACATAAGCCATGAATGCTGCCGATGTTCTGGTTGTCATGTTGGAGAAGTAAAACAGGAGATGGAGATGGGGTTGAAAGTACACAGACGCGAGGGGGCGGGGGCCGATAAGACAATCATGTGTTACATAATCAGCTCCCATTGGACCCAGTGTTAAGCACACTTCCTATCCCCATGGCTGTACCTTCAGTAGCTACCGTTTTGACTTTTCACCCGTGAGGCAACCAAAGATTGTCATTGCTCCAGTGAATATCTCAACAAGGAGCTATCCACCATGCTGAAATGGAGAGGGGTATCCCCACACCCAAGAACTATGCCTTAATATAACTTTTAATAACTTTTGGTGTCCTCCAAACCCCACCCCCTCAGAGCAAAACTGTAGACTGGGAGGCACAGAGGGTGTGTGCGCCTTAGTGCGTTGTGATTGGTGTTCTTCGCTGCTGCTCCAGGTACAGGCATATCCAAAGCTATAATAAGCGATCTCTTATGAGCCACATAGTTAAATATAGTCTCCCCACGTTGGAAAATGGTGATAGAGTGTCGACCTCCTTATCCAGTTAACTACCATGACACATGCTCCTTTTTCTGAGGTTATCGCTTATAATTGGCGACAGAGAAGGAAAAATTTGGGGACGTTCCGAAGAGATAAAGAAGGACAGATGGATAGAATACAAGCATGGCCACAACAGTGATGCATTAGCAGCAGGAAAGAGAGTCTCATCGCTGTTAAAAACATTTTAATGTCAAGGTGAAAGTGTCTGTCAACCTGCGTCTTGTGTGTTTGACACACACACACATACACAGAGACAAGCTACATTATGGATATATGGAGTGAGAGGCTCTGTTCGAATGGTATTTTTCAAATGGAGAGACTGGAAGTTCTGGGAGGTCATTTCTGCAACAGCTGGGCCCTGATGTCATAATCACATGTTCTTTATCCAATGTGTTTGGCAGCTGCTCTACCTTCACTGGTCTACCCAGCTCTCACACTATCACACTGCCAACTTAGATATCAGAGCCTGCCTGCAGATCTGCACAGTCACATATATATATATATATATATATATATGATATATCTAAGCCCACACGGATTGTCAAATATTAAAACACAGTGTTAAATATTTGCTTTGATGCAAACTTGGCACATGGTTTTGTGCTTACATTTCAAAGGCAGCTAATCTTCAAACAAATTGTTACAAGCCCAAATATTTAGAGGAAACAGCGGAAACCTCGCATGATTCATGTCTCATGGACAATATTGTCTGTGAGTCTGTGATTGAGACAAACTCGGGGTCGGTTTGAACACTACACTGCAGTCTGCCTAAAAATTACAGGGAGGTCGGAACAGAAATAACTTTTCAAATAACTTTTCATGTCTGACCTTTATGAAAAGCTTTCAAAGAAAATGTGCAGTTCAGTTTATTACATTTTTCTATTCTGTTTCCATTAAGATTGAAAACAACTACAATTAAAAAACAGATGCCAGAGAAGGAAATATATGTATGTATATATATATACAGTGTGTGTGTGTGTACGTTCGTGCATGCGTGTGCGGGTGCTTGTGTGTGTGTGTCTGTGTGTGCATCTACATGTACTGTACATGCCGGACAGAGAGAAAAACATGCAGAGCGTTCCACTGGTGACCGGTTATCTTTATACGTATAGGCCAGTGCCCTGTTGATTCAGGTGATTGATTGATTGTATCAATGCTGGGCAGAGCAAAGTCAAGGTCATGCCTGCCATGTTGACTAAGGTTCAGACCACTGCGGCAGGTGTTTATGTTATCACGAATGACGCATGAAGGGACTAAAACAAGCAATTACATTTATCTGATGGTTGCATAGTAAACATGTCTGTTTTTGGTTGAGCACGATTTTAGATTGATTTTGTGAGATTCCCATGCAATGTCCATGGGAAGATTTAGCAATTTGCTACATTTATTTACTGGTGTTGTCTTACCCAATGGTGATCTACTACTCAGAAAGTTATCAACAGTAATCTGCCGGGTCCAGGGTGAACAAACATGAACCAACGCAGGAGTTGGAGTTGCCAGCGGTTTCTCTCTCAATTTATCAACACATCGTAGTTCTTATCTGTTTGATTGTACGGACATACACATATTATCAAATCTGGTATAGTGTGGATAACCTTTTGTGGAGTGTGCGTGGTTGGTGTCAGGTTAAGCCTCATCTGGCCAGAGCCAGACTGATTAGACTCTGGGGCTGGGTGAGGCTGCACACCTGTGGTGCATTGAGCAATCAAGCCCACAGGTTAAATCAGCCATCGCCACACACAACATGTCAGCTAGCTACCACCTGCTTTGGCAACCAATCCATTGTTCAGCCTTTCAATAAACTGGTTTCAACATCTACCCGTGTCCTGTCCTCCAGAGGAGCCCTGCACCAGCCACTTTTTGTGGCCAGTAGCAATGAGTTTGCTACACGTTTATTTTTTTAATTCGTTATTTACTCATTTGAATATGCGTGTATGGGGGAGTTGCCACTGTTGCCTGCACCTGCCTGGTGAGAGGTGAGGGTCCTCTATCTGCTAATCTGGGATCCAGAAGTCCTACCGAAGAGGAACTCATGCAAAAGTGGATGAAACTTTCAGAAGGGGATCTTAATAAGTGTATTCTACAGTGGCCAGTCTGCACCATCTTGATTTGAAACCTATATAGATACTTTTTCTAAGAATGTTGGTATATGGACAGCTCATCTTCCCATCGTGAAAACGGATCCCCGGTTGCCTCCAGCAACATGATTGGTCGAAACAAATAAATAACAAAATATGAAGCATATGAAAGTGATGTGCCCCGTTCATCCAGATTTGAGCTTGTCTGCTTTCAGACTAATCTAAAGTCTAATTTGTGAGACTACCTCTCTGCCCATTGGGGGGGCCCTCAGTCCCTTGGGGAGGATGGGACCACTCCTCTTGGGTCCCCTGTGCCTTGGTTTCTAATGGGGTGCTGGGTGCTCCTTCATGCTGGCCTGGTCATTCGCTTAACGGGGTGATTTTGTCCTGTGGGAACCATACCCCCACTCTCCGTGAGCGATTGGTCATCTGGGGGTGGTGTCAGTACCAGTGTAGTACCAGGGTCATGTTGTGCTTAGGTCATGTTCCTCAAACTGTTTAGGGTTGAGACCACAAGCCTACATTTCTCCATGTTATTTCACATATGATTTTATATCTTAATTGTTGCATGTAAATGAGTAGTTGTACAAATCTTCTATTGGCTTCTTCTCTATTGAGCTTCTTTCAAGGTCTATAATTAACGAGAGGTGTACTTTGATATCAATCGCCACAACTAACTTTGACTTGGATCTCGGCCTGTGCTCACAATGACTAAAACAATGACGATGACCATGTAGCCAAAACACATTGAGCGACGTGACGCAGACGCAGATGCAGACTGTGTGCTACGTGGCACAAAAGGGCACTTTCTGGAAGGTTCTGGAAGTGAAACCATGTCCCCACTGCCTAGGCCATGTAATTTGGATAGACGCAGGCCAGAAGAGGATACACTTGTTCCACACTTAAAGAATGAGACCTTCCCTGACTCTCTCTGTTGCATAGAACAGCCTGTGGGCTGATTTCTATTATATTTTAACTGGGCCGGTTTTGCCGGGAAAAAGGAAGGAAGTGACATCTAAGTGCAGACAATCGCAAAAATGTCTCTTCTTTCATAACTTTTTAATTTGTACAATGTTCATTTATGATTATAACTAACATTAGTTTATGATTGTTATTGTCTCAACCCATGAAGGTCGCATGTTAGGAACAGATTCAGATGGAGACAGACATTATTTAGAGTAAAAGAAGGCTTTTAAATTGGGCAGTTTTGCTGGTGTTTTCTTGTGGCAACATGATCATAGATGACAGGGCATCGTACCTGACAGTAAATGTTTTGTGTTTGGTCTACTGTCTGCTTTTGGCTCATCCATCACAGTTCAAATGACATCATTGTCATTGGTTCAGATATATGAAATGTAAGGGGGTTGGATCAATAGGGCTTGTAGCTTTTATTAACGTTTTTGAGTCTTTTAATCTTGAACAATCTGTTAAAAATCCCACTCATAATAAGGGACATACTCTTGACCTCATTTTAAGCAAATTTCATTATCTCCGCTAGATTTCTGAAAGAGGTATTTCAGACAGTCGGCCCACAAATTATCTCTATTATCAACTGTTAATTGTCCTTGTAATTTTGCTCAATTTGAGTTCCGCATTTGATACGGTCGACCATGATATCCTTTTAAATCGCCTGGAAAACTGTGTTGGCATTAAGGACACTGCTCTTGCCTGGTTTCGCTCCTCTCTGACAGATCTTTCTCTGTTGTAATGGGAGACTTCTCATCTGCAGCCCCCCCTCTCATGTGGTGTTCCCCAGGGATCAATTCTTGGTCCTATATTATTTTCTATTTATATGCTTCATCTGGGTCAGATCATCTGTAATTATAATATTAATTTCCACTGTTATGCGGACGACACCCAACTTTATGTTCTGCTTATTGGTAGTGACACAAACGCTCATATTATGGCGCGTCTCTCTGATATTAAAAGCTGGATGTCACAAAACTTCCTCCAAATCTGAGGTCCTTTTATTCGGTCTTGAAAAATTATCTTGGGAACCAGTCCTCCAACGTTAAGTACTCCAAGTTGAAACATTTTCATCTCAAGTGGACCTTGAAAAAGTCATCCATGCATTCATTTCGTCACGACTGGATTATTGTAATTCAGCTGTATTTGGGGCTCAGCCAAAAGGCCATCTCCCGTCTCCATCTCGGTCAAAAACTGTTACGTATAGAATTAAAACTTTTATTAATTACTTTTAAAGCCCTACATGGCCTTGCTCCTACCTATATCATAGATTTACTCGCGCCCTATGAGCCTAGCCGCTGCCTGCGAGGCTACCTGGCTTCAGGTAGGACCCTCCTAACTGTTCCCACAGCCCGTCTCGTTACAAAAGGTAACCGGGTGTTTTCCGTTAGAGCCTCACAGCTGTTGAACTCCCTATCTTTTGTATAGTAAATCTGTTGTTTGTCAAGTTTCTATTTCTCTTTTATCGCTTTTATTTAACTTGTTTTTTTTATACATTTGTTTTATCAGGTTGTATGTTCTGTTTTAATTGTTTTTGTTATTTTTATCCTGACTCTGTGTACTTTTTCTTATATTTTATTTTGTTCTGTAAAGCACTTTGTAACTGTTTTGAAAAGTGCTATAAAAATAAAGTTTATTATTATTATTGTACATCAGACTATATCATGGGATTTTTTGTTGCCGATACTCCATACAGTACTACACCATATTGAGAGGATGGAGGAGGAGGTGTAGTACTGTAAAGCAACGTAAATATACCGTAAACTAGGCTAATCACGTCTCACATGAGAAACGCTATGGCAGTTTCAAACACAACAATGTTTTCCCAAAATGACAAATCATTTCACGATTAATTACTAAACAATGACTAAAAAATGGCCAAACGCCAAAATGGCCAAATGCCAAAATGGCGGCGGTCATTGCGATGTGACGTTGCGATGTACAAGCCCTATTGGGATGTGTATGCTTTCATTGAGTGTGTCATTGACTGGCCAGATAGATAATGTAGTATATCTATTCCGCACACACACACACACACACACATATATGCACGTGTGTGTGTGTGCGCACACACACACACACACACGCGATTAGCCTTGAAGAGCAAATTTAGACTATGGGTGTATCTATAAAAAAAACAGATATAAACACAAAAAACAAATACAAAAGATTGAAAGATTTGCATGATTGTGGAAGTTGCACAGTACCTCCTTGTAGCAAATCCCATGATGTCCATGTTTATGTTGCTATTATGATGGTTGAGAAGCAGAATTGAGTCAAACCTTTTTTTTGCCAACATTGAATTAAGACTGGATACTTAATACTTTAAATTTAGACAAATGTTCCCCTCAAAAAGATAAATATAGATATAGATATAAACATATATAAAAATAATATGTATTAAAAAAATATATTTTTTTTAAACACACACACACATAATTATGTTTATGTGTGTGTGTGTGTGTGTGTGTGTGTATCTACATTTCAGGATTTGGTTGAATTGCCATTTGATTAATTTCTCAAACCCATTGTGTTGTCATGTAAAACAGATGTTTTTATGTCCATCAACTGTTCTATTAAGAACAGTAAAGATCACTCAAGTACAGCGTGGGAAACGTTCATCAACTCTTCTTTTAGTGAGATGGTGGACCTCGGGGGAATGCATGTACATGAATCATCCCACAAGTCCAAACACACAGGCAGAATATCTGATGTCTTGTTTGTGGTTGTAAAGAATTCAAACAATTTCCAAGAAATGATAGTCATCCAGATCTGTGGGGCGTATGGAGAGAGTTTATTTGGAGCTACACTTTCGTAAAAACCCACTGACCTAAAATGACAATGAGCACCTTCTCAGCAACATCTATTTTAGTTGTGCACTTCTCATAAATGAAATAAAACGCCACCCTTGAGCAAACAATTAAAACCTATTCAACAGTTAGCGCGCGTGTTGTAGCACTGAAGTCACTGATAGGAAGTTTATGTAACCAAAATGGAGGGTCATTAACTGTACACAGTAGCAGTATAAAACAAAGCCCGGGCCTGCTGCCAAGCTCCTGGGGGCACACCTGACTGCGCGCCTGACAGCACACGACTCCTGAATACCTAAACACTGTTGGTATAGATGTATGTATATATACTGTATATATAGATGTTGGCATAGGATACTTAGGAACCAGCATTTCACCACCACGTTGCCAGATAACTTTTGACTCACTCTGATTTTAATATTCAACTGTATTTTCACACACTCATGCCGGGCATGCACACACACATTCACACACACACACACACACACACACACACACACACACTCTCACACACGCCAGCATGCACATGTACACACGCTCACATGGGCATGCACACGCACACACACATACATGCACACACATGCATGCACACACACAGACATGCACACACACTCACACATACACACACACACAGCAAATAAACATTGCTGCCTAATTTACATCTTATCTGTCAGGCTGTATTGTCTTTGTGTTTATCAATTACCTTGGCCTAAGTACTATTTGTTCTCGCTCTACCGGTCTATGGTTTAGCTCAAGGCTTAGTTCTGCTAATCAAGACCCTACATTCATCAGCTTGGCACCGCATTTGGGTGCAGAGTGAGTTTCCCAGCTATATAGTGTTTGATGTGGCTGTTGGCCCCTGGCCATTATCTTGATGACCTTGGCCTTTCGAGCTAGTCACTAACAAGAGGATTATGCACAAACAAAACACAACAATGGTGAAGTGGGCCGCGTTTCACACAGCTCGAGGCCGGGATCACATCCAATCAAGAAACTGTGTAGTTGGAGTGAAAGTTTACTGAGTTTTCCAAAAGATTAGTTTAACTACAACTGTAATTCCTGATTAAGGTGGGCCAAAACATGGCCAAACAATGTGAGCTGAGATGAGGGAGGCAAGACGTTCTCTGATGGTATAGTCATTTGAACAGAAAAGATAAAAAAGCTATTAAAGGATTTAAGGAAACCACTGCCCTATTACAAAGACATAGCCTGTGCTGTGGTTCATGAATTGCACAAGCTATTCAAATTGAACAAGCAAGATATGTTATCATATCATTTTTAGTACTTATGTTTCTATTTGTCACAAGAAGCATTGCTACATATATATTAAAATGAACATTTAACATAAAAAATAAAAATAAATGGCAAACCAACCAATTTATGTTAGACTGATGCAAATCATAAGTGACTGAAAACCTCAACTTCTGTTACACATTATCATGTAACATAACTGGGCACTAGGGTATAATAAAAAAGTGCTCGCATCGTCTGAGGAAAGTGAGCCAAACCAAACAGATAGACACTGTTCCACTACTGTGTCAACACAACCTTATCACTGATGCTAGTTGAAAAATGGACACAAATACTGATTTTAGAACGTATTCTGAAGCCAAGTGTGCTCTCTAGACTAAAATAATCCTCCCTCCACTCACACGCACACATACACACACACACACACACACACACACACTCTAACAGTCTCTTCCTTTCTGTCCCACATCTAACTCTTCTGCTCTTACCAGAAGTTGCCACATCCATCCATGACATGCTTCCCTGCCGGCAGCTCTCTATCTGTCCATCCAGGTACAACCGGGCCTGTGGGCTGGAGACCAGGAGCTCCAGAAAACACGACTGCCTGCTGGATCTGATAAGACAAGCGCAGGGACATGCCGGGCTAACTGATTAGCCTGCTAGATAAAGTCACAACAACCGAGACCAACTGGTGAGAAAAATGTAAGAAGAAAACATCAACAAAAACGCAACAGAGGGGCCATGGTTTGGAATACACACATGGAAATCTTTCTAAGCGGCTTAAAGGTCAAGTGGGTCTGTCTGTGCCTGTGTTGCAGTTCTACATGTGGGCCACTAACCTCTGTTCTACATGAACCTATGTGGCTCTGATTTAGTTATTTACTCGATTGCATAACAGTTGGCTGTTACACTCCGGCCACTGGTCACAGCTTGCTGTTGGATAACTTGGATACAAATGAGTGATGTTTCTGCAGTTCCACAACACAACACAACCACATCACATTGGTCATTATCGGATGTGGTTAAAATATTATATGAATTATATATTTGAAATACAACTGTGTGTTAACGATCACTCAAATGAATGTGAAATGTTGCTTGCAGTTATTTGAACATATAAAGACCACCTCAGAAATTGCTTGATGCAAATCCATTTCAGACTGACGATGCCGAGGGGAAGAGGAGGAGGAGGAGGAAGAAAAGGCAATGTGTGATTTGAGTGAAGTGAAGCAAAGAAAGGAAATGAGTGGTTTTGAAAGAAACTGGCGCCAAAGTTGGACCGAGCTGGTCGCTGTCTCCTTGAAATCTCCTCAAGGAAACAATGAGGGAGACACAGGAGTGCGCTTCGGTAGACATTGGCTTGGAGGCCGCACCTCTCGCGCGTCAAACAGACACACCCACGGCGGAGGAGTCAGGCGACTACTACGGCCTCGGTGGTTCGGTGTCGCGTGGTTACATGGGTACAGCCCCCCCGACATTCCACAGATAACACCGAGTGCAAAGGGCAGGGCCGCGTCGACACAGAAGTGATGCGTGTGTGACTGTGTGTCTGAAAATGAAAGCACAGGATAATAACAACCTAACAACCGTAGGTTCTCGACCCAAAAGGTCTCGGAGTGGTTTTTCCTCAGAGGGCTAATTAAGCACTGGGAGAATGAGGAGCGTGGAGTTTCTATGTAAAAAAGCACAATTATAAAAGTTCAAAGACGCTGCCATCGCTGATGGTCAAATATAAAAGATATCGATAGTGACAATTGTCAAGAAAATATGTTTTAGCGCGTAATAACATGAACACATGACGACGGTGGCGAGAGTGAGAGATCCACAACGCTACCTCTAATAACATTGCTTTGGTTCAGTGATGACCGCAGACTAAAGAACAGGTCGGATCGGCCAATGGGATGAGTTCATCCGAGGTCAATGACATGCCATGCCATGATATTTATTGCCAGTGTTTGTTTGTTTTTTACAGTTTACCGTATCATCACACCATTTCCGTTGAACTTCAACCTGGCAAACACCAAACGGCGGTTGTTTGAGCGGAGCAGTGAATGGGAGTGCCGGTGCGTTACGCGGTGAGCGTATAATGAACGGCTTACGCGAATAACTGTTTTCGCTGCCGTTGTCTGTCTGCGTGTTGTTTGTGTTCACTGTCGTCTCATGTGTGTTTATACAACCACTGACAAATCCACGGCTAGTTTTATGTTGAAGGGGAGTTAAGGCATCGCCGGACAGATTACTTAATCCCACTGCTTGCGTATGTCAGCAGGGTCAATGGGTTTAGCTTCAAATCTGAAACTCTGAACATAAGTGTTTTTTTCTCTTCGGGGCCCCAACGCTCACTTTCAGAAGCGGTTCCCAGGCTAGGAAAGAGTATCAAGCTTGAGTTTGCCAAATTTGCCAAAATAGTTGTCATGTTTTAATTGTTTGTAATGGGCGTGATAACAATCCTATGCAGTTAAACAGCCACCATATTTGAATAATGGATCCGTCAAACATTCCTTCGTTGTTGGCAAAAGGACAGTTGGATCACTCTACAAACATTCAATGTGTCATCGTTTGTATTGTCTCTGGCTGTGAGACTGACTGATGAAATCCATCTTGCCCCGGGTGCAACAGTATCCTTTCCCTTCGCATGAGTGCGTGAGTTACCTGCTTCCTCGTACTCATGCGATGTAGATCTGTATATTTCTGCATGATGAAATATGGCCACAGCCTTACGTTGTTCAAAAAACTCCAGCCAATCAGAGTGACACTTGTGCTGTCTATGCTCTTGCCGAATCCGGTTGGAAGCAAAGCAAAAACATATTCTAATCTGAGAAATTCCTTCCGTGCAGATTTCTGTTCATATTTTAAGATCGCTATTTAGTCTATTTCGGATAAAAAACCGTTTTGATTTCTACACTTTCCTTGGGTGCCGCCATTGTTTTTTAAAAATTCCCCCCCCCGAGCACTGATTGGTCCTAGCATTTTGTAATTTTTGGAAAAGGCTTTCAACGGGATCGAGGGCAGACCGATCTGCAGAGAGAAACAGAATGTGAACTTGCGAGATCGGGGCGGTCTCACGAGGCTAAGTTTACACCGCTGTCCCTACAGAGGTAATACTTGGCACTCCTGCCAATACCTGAGTTCCGGCTACTATCAACTAGACGTGTGCTAGCTTTCTCATCTGTGCCAGGTTGTCTGGGAAAAACATTAACAAACGTACTGGTTTACACCTTCAGATCTATTTCATACAGTCTATGGTTCCGATAATATCACAATATCCGCTAAAACCCTGACTCTTTAAAATGCTTCTTGCACCTTCCCCATCCATGTCTGTCTCATTCTGAATCTCAATCTGAGTTCACCATACATTCACCTTGATTCTATTACATGCTTTCATACTTCGTTGACATATTACGTCCATCCGTCTGTCTGTCTGTCCATCTGGCGCCTATTGCAAGAGAATTACATCTGAAAATGGGGCCTCGGTTGCCCATTCCTTATCAAAGTTTAGTTAGCCTTTCTCCTCTCCTGTGGATCTAGGGTTGGGGTCATTTTTTATTTTAAATTAGGTCATGTCAAGCCTCTTAAGACTATAACAGGCTCCATAAATAAACCCAGCTTCACTATTAACTTGACAATGCGTTAGTAATTCACTATTTTGTATTATTACCTAACCCACTTATCTTATCTTATTTGCTACCGAGTTCCCGTTGGAAAAATACAGTTATTCTATTCCATCATGACTGTATATTGTTTTAAATTAGGTAGCTTACAATAAATCTTGATGAAAGGGAGATTTGTACGAAAAAACACAAAAACAAATGTGTGCCAGATGACTTGTGTAAACGGCCACTTCCTCGCCCTTTGTGCGGCAGGGCAGGCGGCGGTGCCAGCGGTGAATTGCAGGAAATAAACGTCAAACAGTCTCTCACAGGGCAGTCTATTGAATATAGCGAGCGTTATTTTACACGTAGAGTGACTATACTTGATGTGTACCCACTAACAATACTTAATCTCACCCGGACCAACTTCCCCTCAAAAAACACCCATTTGCTCTCTTCTAATTGCATCTAATAATCTCTCCTTGTTTGTTTACACACTGACCTAACGCTCTCACTTCACTGAGCTCCACTGCTCCTATGCTTCATCACCTTTGTCTTAACAAAACAACTCTTTCCTTTCTGTCTCTCGATCCAATTTTGATGCCATGGAACCCCGCCCCTCCCCACACACACACACACACACACACACACGCACGCACCACCACCACCGCCTCGGATGGATGGCAGCGGAGGTGCTTGCTGTTCCCCCCCGAAGCCACGGCTTGGAATGTCTTGACAAGTCTGGGCATCCTGTCACCTGAGTCTCTGGCCTGGAATTTTACACCTTGCCTCAAATCAACTTCGGCTGACTCACAGTTAATCATGTCGGAAAAGACTCAAATTGGTGCCGAACTAAGCAAAATACTGTATATACAAGTGAATCATCTACACGCTAGTCTAGATGATTCAAGTGCCCCATTGGTTTCCGAACAAACTATTCAACTAACCTAGGCTGCGTTTCCCGATACCGGCATACCTTGAGTTTTCGCGATGTCCGTCACCGATTGGCTACGCGGACGCGCACACAAAACGTTTCCTGCCGCGTAGCCAATCGGTGACGGACATTGCGAAAACTCAAGGTATGCCGGTATCGGGAAACGCAGCCCTAAACTATTCAATTCTTAGTTTAGGATT
>OMKN01031738.1:0-12587 GCA_900302345.1 Melanonus zugmayeri | reverse complement strand
CCCCACCGCCCGCCTTAGGCCGGGGAGCCGTCCGGCCGACAGCCAACTCCCCCCCCCTTGCTCAGGCAGGCGAGAGAGAAAGTCGGCTACCGCCATTTGGGCCCCCGGCCTATGGATCACCCGGAAGTTAAATGGCTGTAACGCTAGATACCACCGGGTGATCCGCGGGTTGCCGTCCTTCATTCGGTGGAGCCACTGGAGCGGTCCGAACAGAGGGTGAATGCGTGCCCCAGGAGGTAGTAGCGCAGGGCGTCGACCGCCCACTTGATGGCCAAACACTCCTTCTCCACGGTGCTGTACCTCCGCTCGCGCAACCAACTTCCTGCTGAGGTACAGCACCGGGCGATCCACGCCCTCCACCTCCTGGGACAGCACGGCCCCCAGCCCCCTGTTCGACGCATCGGTCTGCAAGGAAGCTTAAAGTTAGGGGTGAATAAGAGCAGCTCCTTACAGAGGGCCTCTTTAACTTTTTCGCGGCCTGACACTGCTCGGTCCACTGGACCGGATCTGATGCACCTTTCCGGGTGAGGTCGGTCATGGGGCTGGTCAGCTCGGAGAAGTCGGGGATGAACTACCTATAATAGCCGGCCAGCCCCAGGAATGCCCTCACCTCCTTTTTGGTCTTGGGCTGCGGACAGGCTGCGACGGCCTGCATCTTATCTACCTGTGGGCGCACCTGGCCGCCGCCCAAGTGGTACCCCAAATACCGTACCTCCCTCCGTCCAATTACACACTTCTTCGGGTTGGCCGTGAGCCCGGCCTGCCTCAGTGACCCGAGCACCGCCGCCACCCGCCGAATATGCTGCGGCCAGGTGTCACTATGAATGATTACATCATCCAAATAAGCCGCCGCATACTCAGCGTGCGGCCGCAGCACCCGGTCCATGAGGCGCTGGAACATGGCCCCCGAACAACCCGAACCGAAGTGTGCGGAATTGGTACAAGCCATACGGAGTAGAGAAAGCCAGACATTTTTCCTGGGACTGGAGCAAATTCTCGTGTGAAATCTGACCCAGTGCCAGGAGTTTCGCTCGCAGGTCCGCCACGTACTGGATCTTGTTTTTAGAGGTGCTTGGATCCTCCTCCCAATTTTCTTTCATGAGATCC
Source organism: Melanonus zugmayeri (assembly GCA_900302345.1). Taxonomy (NCBI): domain Eukaryota; kingdom Metazoa; phylum Chordata; class Actinopteri; order Gadiformes; family Melanonidae; genus Melanonus; species Melanonus zugmayeri. The sequence continues at coordinate 11,480 of OMKN01031738.1, read as the reverse complement.
AAGATACCCTGAGGTCGCCGCCCAAACAACAATTCAAAGGGGGAAAACCCCGTGGAGGCCTGGGGCATCTCCCGCACTGCAAACAACAGAGGATCAACCCGTACAGTTCACGAAGTGTGCGTGACATAAATGACGTGCCTTGATCAGTCAGGATCTCTTTCGAGATCCCGACTCGGGAGATCAGTTGAAACAGCGCCTGCACTACGCTCTTTGCGGAGATAGAGTGAAGGGGCACTGCCTCGGGATACTGGGTTTCATAATCAACTATGACTAATACAAACCGATAGCCCCGTGTGCTGCGGTCTAATGGCCCGATGATATCCATGGCTATGCGCACGGAATATCAATTAAAGGGAGAGGTTGCAACGGAGCTTTTGGGGTGGCCGGCGGGTTCACCAGCTGACAATCACGGCAAGACGCGCACCACCGCCGCACGTCCGCGTAGATGCCCGGCCAATAGAAGTGGGCCATTATCCGATCACGTGTTTTATCGCTCCCCAAGTGACCTGCCATCGGGCTATAATGCGCCGCCTGAAAGACCATTTCCCGGCGGCTCCACGGGACGAGCAACTGGCTCAATTCTTCCCCTGACTGAGTGTCTCGACTCACCCTATATAATCTGTCCCTGATGATACAAAAGTAGGGGAACGTGACCGCGGCGTCCGGGCATACCATTGACCATCATCACGGACCATCAATTCGAATCACTTGGTCCCTGGCGAAGCGTAGAGTCCCGTCCCGTGATTGCTCGAGGGGGAAATCTCCCACTGGAGGGAACTCCTGGGCCTGGGGTGCCTCCCCCCCCGGCTGCCGAAGCTCCGCCTCCCCCCGCCCAGCGGTTGAACAATCGGACAGGCTCGCATCACCGCGGAGCACCTCGCACACTCCGCATGTCCCTGCCGGTCGAAGACGTGTGCCACGCTCCGAAACTAACCTAGCGAAGCCCGGCCAATCGGGGGCACGACAGGCGGGAACTAACCGCGACCTTCAGACTATGCGTTTTCCCACGGAAGCACATTTTAAGCACCACTAGGGGATACGTGTGCACATCCCCATGCACGCATGCCACCTTCACCCACGACGCCTCCCCCAAACCCCCGGGCCGAACCAGGCTTTGGTGTATCAGAGTTTGAGCCCTACCCAAATCCAGCAACCGCGGCCAGATGATTCTCGGCCAGACGGACGGCCTCGGCCATGGTGGCTGGACGGTGGCAGGACGCCCAGCAGCTTGTAGCGTGGGGGAGGTCCCGGAGGAAGTGGACCAGGGCCACTTGTTTGGCCACCTCCCCGGAGGAGGCTGGAGCCAGCGCGACATCGCTTCCCGGACCTGATGGGTGAACGCCATCGGTTGGTCCTCCGGGCCAATCGACATCTCCTGTAGGCGCCGGAGGTACCCCTCCAGGGGCACCCCGAAGCGGCTGCGCAGGGCCCGCCGGAGGTCATCGTAATGCGTGCGATTCGCCGCCGGGAGGTCGTAGGCCGCCTTCAGGGTGGGGCTGCTCAGGAGGGGGAGCAGCCTCAGGCCCCACTGGCCGGGAGGCCACCCGCACGCCTGAGCGGTCCCCTCGAAGACCTGGAGGTATGCCTCCACGTCGTCATCCGGGCCCATTTTGGCGATCTGCAGATTTGCCAGTAGGGCCTCGCCGCCTTTGCCGGCCAGCATCGGTGGCCGCCCCAAGCGGTCCTGCAGCGCTGCTCACTCTTCGCGGCAGCGGTGCGATAACTCGCACTGAGGATCATTGTGGACTCGTCCTCTCCTTCCATGTCTGTCCGCCGCCGGCTCTGTACAATGTCGGCGCAGCGTCCTCCCCTCCTCTGCCTGTTCAGGGCGCCAGTTGTGGCCATGTCGCCACCTGCAGGGTTCAAAGAAGGAGAACTGGAGGCTGATGAACCGGTCAAGAGTCTTTATTTTTGTGAAAGCCCTTGTTGTGCGGCACCCTGTGCCCACACTAACCCACCGGTTAACTTAAATAAAAAGGATAAACCAAACGCCGCACGGTCACACCGCGGTAAAAGTCCTTTGTCCTTCGGGTCCACCGTCACTGCTCACTGCTCACGCCGCTCGACGCTCCTACACTCAGGAGCCAGCCTCACTGGGGAACAATGAAAACGCCGTCACTTTATAGTTCCCCCAATCAATGATCAATCCCAGCAGTCCGACCCGGGAATTAGCCACCCCGCCCCCCTTGTTTGCCGACCGATGCTGCACCACGCCCCCCTCCACACCACACCTCTAAATAATCCACAAATGTAGTGCAGGTTTGTTTTTGTGCATGTCCTTCCAAAATACTAGTTTCCAGTCCATAGTGGCCTTTTGCCGTAGGCTCAAAACTAAAGTACGATGGGCTCACGCCACAATCTGAACAAGAAACACGTGAACAAGGAGAATAAAATGAATTCATATTTGTGTGTAGTACCTTGGAGAAACTAATTATCTGTCATCTGTACGCTGAAGGTTACAAAAAGTCTTTGAAGTCCACATTCCCTTGAGCGCATGCCCAGAAAAAAATGCTCTCATACTTCCTCGTCAAAAAAACCTCCGCTCCAGGCTTTTCGCTTGTATGTGTGTGCGCGCGTGCGCCTGCCTCACAGCGAGCCGGTGGGGTCTACATGCCACGGGACCCAGGCGGACCACCGCAACCCCGGGTGTTGATATGCAGGAGGGGTGCGAGGCACGAGGAACACAGCTGCTGGCTAATGGCTGCATGGAGATGAGGACCTGCTGCGGGAGAGAGGAGGGCACGAGAGACGGAGGAGTTGAGAAGCACGCCAACCTTCCCCCAGGGCTCTCTTAGGGCTTGTGTGTGTATGTGTCTGTGTGTGTGTGTGTGTCTGTGTGTGTGCGTGTCGCTCTTCCTCTACTTCCTCTACTTCCTCCCCCTCCCCTGCTCTGCCTCTCCGAAACCCCTTCTTCTCTTGTTATTGCCCTAAGACAGGAAGCCAAGCTGTCACGGGCCGACCGCGCCTCCACAAGTCAATACCCACAAAGACGCCTGTGAACTCTGTCATCTGTTCCTGCTGCTCCTCTGACTCATCCTCACCTTGCTTTGTTTTTTTGACGAGCAGAGATAACCGTGGGGGTGGGACCCCGTTTTACATTACCCTGCGTCGTCTCTTATTATTTCCAAATAGAGCTTTTAGCGACCAAATTGTTTCTTTGGTCGCTAACTTTTCTAATTGCTGTTTATTGCTTTGTTTTGCATATGAGTCCGCGTTAGATTTGAGGCCTAAAGTATAACCATGTGTGATGACATTATATATGTATTGTGTGTGTGTGCAGATGGATTCTCTATCCATCTGCACACACACACACTAAATATATAATAGAAATCTAGTCTCAGCATGACGTCTTGTGGGAATCACTTTGTGAGACTTGTGCATGGTCTGTCTTATTGTAACATATTAATTGCTCGGTTTTGAACTAAAGAAAGATAAATAATTGTCTTTAGGCTCCATCGAAGTTAATGGATGTTTCTATGGTTTTCTGGAACAACAAATGTGATTCAGTCCATTGCAAACCTCTTTAAAAAGTCTGTGGTGATAAAGTGTTTGTTTTAATGCACTAGGATTTGGCTTTTTAAGTGTCTTCTAGTTTTACACAATTTTAATATTCTGTTTAGATGCTCAATTACATTTGTAATTGCTCCTTAGGCATGATTACATTTATATTGGCCAAGCTCATTAATACTCTGGGACTATGGCTGTGACCAGCAATGCAGTAAAAATTAAATTAAAACCTCACCATGGGGTTGGGCTGAAACACCATCAGCAAATTGCTAGGTTGCACTTTACAGTTGTAAGGAGGAAGGATCCCAGAACACAGATAATGTAAGGTTCAGATTCAAATCATCACAATACTGGAACATGCATAACATGGGAGCACACCATTCATTGGCTGAGGTGTTAGTATCTGACATCTGGTTTAACTTAATTTCTGTGATCTGATGGATCCTATGGAAACTCATTGACAATAACGTTGAGAGGGCAGTGAAGTTTGCTCGGACAAGAGCCAGAGAATGAAGGCATAGAAAGGAAAATGTTGAGTTTAAGTAACATGGAACCATTTTTTTACATTTCTTGCCGTCTCTCTTCCATTCATTCTTTCTTGCTTTCTACCTTGTGTGTTTTCTGTCTTTCTTTCGATTTTTTCCATTCTTTCTTTTTTTCGTTCTTTCTTTTTTCCTTTTTCTTTGTTTCTCTTGAAATGGCCACAGTCTCTTGAGCCTCAGACACGCCGAGTCCTTGAGTCCTGTCTGAAGGTCTGAGAAGAGACCCAGATGTCTAGACAGCTCCCTGCGTAATTTAGTCATGCATTCCTTAAAGGTGTTAGAATAACACCTGTGTCTATAGTGCTCTCTCTCTCTCAGCCTGTCATTTACCTCCTCGGCCCCTCTCTCTTCCCCTCTGGCACTGTTTCGTCTCTCTGTATGGAAGCCCAGATGGTTTGGGCCTATGGTTTCCAAGCTAATGCACTTCGGCACTTGGGAAGTGCCGTGAAAATACAAAGAAGTTCTTCACTAGTATTTGCCAGTCTGCTCTCTGCACCCCAGTTGAATAATGGCCACTTGTCGGGTGAAATTCTCAATGCATTTGCCAAGCCAATACATTTGTATATCCTTGTTCGGATATACATACATTCTTTTGATCACAGAGCTCATGGACTTGATTTGCAATTCTTCATCACCGATCTTTTCTTCAATTTAGCGAAGCGAATGCATTCATGTTATTGGCACAGTGAGTCCAATCCGTGGTGTCACCTACTGCTCTACCTGTCTGATAATGTCAACTTGTCCTTTAGTTTATAGGGGCATTTGGCCCTTTTGCACCTCGCCTTTCTGTTGTTCTTTTGTTATTATGAAATTACCATTGACTGCCAATGATAAATTCCTAGTTTGTTTTCTATTTCCTCTGCCAAGCGTTTGTAAGTAGGCCACATAATCTTTCACTTCCTTCCATCCAATCCTTTAAAAATCATCCTCCTTGGCTCCAGTAGATGCCATTTAGGGAGCAAAATGCAAACAATAAATTGTCACATTGAATTATTCTTTGAGATGTTGGTCCTGTCTTCCTCCCGGCTGCCAACTGCCACGTGATGCCAGCCAGTTTTGCATCCTTTAAAAATGTTTTCATTCAGTTGGAAGAAAAGATGTATTCCATCCTTCCAGTGCTGGAAGCAACTCATTGAAAGGCTGAAATAAATGAGGCCTAAAGCTATATGATTTCTTGGTCGCTTTCCATGATTTCTAAGGTGAATTTTTAGGTGTGTAGTGTCATTGTGTATTATTCAATATTGATGAAATGATTATTCATTGTTAGTATTGCATCCTCTTAGTACTTACCTTTACCTTTGCACATTGTGCTCACATTTTTGCCTTAGACAGCAAGTCTTGCAGTATGCCCCACAATGAGGATCGCATCGCCCGCTTACAGCGAATAGTAGAGTAAAGCCAGACAAGTGTTAAAATAATAAAGTAACGGAATAAAAGAGAAAATAGTAAAACTGGATGAAAGAATAGCAAAAGAAAAATGAATGATTGAATCAGAGAAAATAACTGAAACAACAGCAGCTAGACTTGGCACTGTCTGAACCGAAGAGAAAAATCTGCTTCTCAAGCAGAACCGAGCAGAGGAATATCTTATCAGCGGCTTTTCAATGTTATTTCATTGCCAGTAGATATAGCCAAATGCTTTGGTCTTCAACGGTGCCCTTGTAACAATACATTCACTTGGCTGATGTATATTCAACGGCACAACCCATTTTCTATGAAGTTTTTTGTTAACATTTCAGGCGTCACCACATTTCTGAAATGAAAAAAGGGGGGACATTTTGCTATCATGGTAAATGTAGTACTGTAGTAAAAGGTTGGGCAGTACATGCCCAATGGTTTACTATGATGTGTTTTAAGCTTTGGTAAACCACCCAAAAACAAGCCAAAGTAGACTACTGGAATTGGGAATTGTTCTATATTGTATTGATAGCCTATTGTTTAAGATCGGTCATGCCTGCTTATGGTATGAAGTGATAGATAGACCCCTGTGTAGCGAGGTCACATCACGCCTATCAGATAGACACAAGATCGAAATTAATATTCATGAGCAAGCTAGAACCTTTTGCCTTTTCAAATATAAATATATTTTTTAAATCCTATTTTTTGTTAAAAACAGACATTTCCGGTGACAGCTGCAGCCGGGGACAGGCCACCAGAAACGGGGACGCCTGGTCAGCCTACACTATAACCATGCATGCAACCCTAAACTGTAACCTTATGTATGTATGTATGTATGTATGTATGTATGTATACATATAGTCTTGTATGGAGTCAATGTGTATGATCCTTTTCTCCTGGCTGATGGTTTCCATACTGCTGCTTGGTCAGGCGCTGTGCCCACGTTGGTTGAATTCCACGTCTTGCCCCGATAAAAGCAATTATCGTCTGAGGCCTCCCCCCTACACGGCTTTAATTGATTGAGGCTCGCTCTACTCCCAGGGACTCTGGCCCGCTTGGCTGCTGGAAATGAATAGCCGTTTGGACCCAGTTAATTGACAAAGGCAGGGAGACCCACTTTCTGCCAGGGAAAACATTATTTAACATGTCTTTTATTATTTATTATTCAGCTTTATGTTTTTCCTCTTTCTCTGTGTGTGGGGCACCTGGGCCGAGAAGCCAGTCATTCCTTCCCCCCCGCCATCACTTGCATTGCTCTTGCTGCTATTCACTCTTTCTCTCTATTTCTCTCTTTATTTTATCCCTCCCTCACTCTTTTTCTCTCGTTTGTTTTTCACCTTCCGTCCTTTTTGTCCCCCCCCCCCCCACACACACACACACACCGTCTCATCATTGTGAAAACATGCTCTCAATTTCTTCTTTGTGGGTGATAAAAGGCTTGGGTTGCTCAATTATATCTGCAGATATTTCAACTTGTTTACTGACAATCACAAGTCTTGACTATATGATATTTAAATAAGTTCTGAGTGGCTGCCTACTCACAGCTGTTTCATTAGCTAGTAATACGCTTTTGACTGACAAATCATTCACTTCAGCATCTCTGATCTAAACCACATGTAGGTGTATACCATAGAAAACTGCCCACCGATGTCACATAAAAACTAGAGACAAATATATATATAATTGTATTACTTTATTATTGTTATTATTTTATGAACATTAAAATTGCATCACATGCAATGCAATCACGTTTTTCAGGTTTTCCTTCTCTGACAATCATAAAAAAGTACTTAAATTGGCGTTCCCTGCCACGCACAGTATCGAATGTGCATATGAAAAGTAATTAAAAAGAAATGAAAAAAGAATCCCACGGCTGTAAAAAAAAGAAAAGAAAACATGGACTTGCAAGTGAACCAACCAGTGACCTAATGCTGTGTTTTTGAAATAAACGTTGGCATGAATAAATCAGAAGTCCACAACCACCAGTCCTGGCTCATGGTGGGGATGCATGGCCACTGCTTCTCCTTCAGACCTGTGTGTGGTTCTATAAATATATAACCACAGACACAATGTATCCCCCCCCTTCCCAGTCGTAAAGCACTGCAGTGGCTCTGTAGCCACGGCCATGGGCATCGGTGCACCGGGCACATTTTAATGGGTTTAGGTGGGGAACGGCTGTATCAAAGCAAGTCAAGACTCGCGAGTACTGCATTATTCATCTCGCAATAGGATTTCTGCACCTACATTTTCTACCTCAGTGTTCTCGCCATCTCTCTCTCCTCACTTTTCCTTGCTGTCTATTCTTTCGCTGGGGCTCCTTTTATATTTTTCCTTCACTTGTCCCTCACATTCTCTGTCTAGCTCGCCTTCTCTTTTTTCTTTTTGTTCCCCCGTTAGCCTTTCTTCTTACTTTAGTTTTCCTCCTTTTTACCTGCCTCACCTGTGTGTCCCACTGCCTGGTATTCGACCATATGCATTATTAGCCGTATCTGAGGGAAAATAAATCTGTTATAATGTTGCTTCTTTGTACAAAAAGCTTTTTCTTCTTTTTGCACAAGGCTGCACAGCATTGAAAATATAATCCCTTTTATTCATCATGTAAGACGGGTATTATTAGTATATTTTTTAGTCCTTTTTTGGCCGCATCATTCATGAAAACGGGTTATATTAACAATTTACAGCTGCATGGGCAAGCACTGTGAATAATTCACTTTATTTCGAACGCATTGGCCTCTAGATCAGGACAAAGTTACCTTTCCTTTTGCCTGTGATGACGGCACTCATAGACCTGTCCAATATTGACTGATCTTCAAGTTAACAATGGACCCACGAAACCACACAACTTTTCATAACGTAGCCGATGTATTCCAGGTATGCTCATGATGACTGGAGGTGTAACCTTGCTCAGGCAAGGTTATGGATTAACAAGAGACGTTGCTATCGCTATACTGCACAGTTGAATGTGATGAATGTAGCTCATTCAACAACTCGACTCCCATTGTACTTTTCCATTGCTGATATGCGCTTTCTCTTGGCCTGCTCTTGTATGTTCTTGGCCTATATTATAAGAACATACAAGAGCCTTGAATGTTCTCTTCCAACAAGGCTGGGGATTGTTTGAAATGTTTCAATGCCAATACCGGTTCCAATACCAGATCAATACATGTTCTGGTACTTTGAGTGTAAACACATTTCTCACAATAGAAAAAACAACAACAAACTAAAGACGAAACAACAGCTCTGGTTCCAAGTATTCAGCTTCAGTTCACTTTCAATTTCTTTTTATGACAATCTTTTGTCGTAAAAAATGTATTTATCTGCAAAGTTAAATTGGCATTCGTAGCCACGCATAGTTTCCGATAGTCGGATGTGCATATACAAGTCATTACAAATAAATCATAGTGCTGTAAAAGAAAGAAGAAGTATAGTGTAGTTTGTGACCGACCAACTGACATCACTAATAATTGTCATGTATTGCAAATAGCAATCGTGCTGTTGTCCTCTGTGACTGTGAAAAACGTCCAAACCGGCGATGACATATTTGGCTCCCTAATCTCCTGTGCCCACAAGGCGTGGCTCTACTCAGGTACACAAGTTTGATGTCATGAGCGCGACCGCAGTGTGCAGTACTTGTTCAGCCCTATGGTTAAACCAATGGATGGTCAATTATCGGTTCTATTTATCGGCTATAATTGCATTATCGGAATAATACATCATAATACAAATTTCCCATTATGGGCCGATCATTTATCGGACCCGATATATATAGTTCTGGTTCATAGTGGGGGTGCATGGGATGACCAAGGGCATTTAACAAAACTAGACTAAACTGTAATTTTATAATTTTCTATTTTAAGACTTAAACCGCTTCATAACAAGGAAAGCAAAAGCAATATGCAGCAGAGAGAAAAGCCTCTGATCACTGACCATATAAAAAATCCAGATCCTGATTTATTTATTTATAAACCCCATACTATACTGCCAGCTGTATTACGATGGCAGTAAAAGGAAATGGCTGAAAAGGTCGCCCATGCTCACTGCAAAGAAGAAAATGTATTTGTATGTATTGTATTGTGTAATGTATTTTAATTTTGAGTGCAGCGCAAAGGGCCCTGGAAAGCCTTGGGTAGCGACAACACTGTGTTGGGCGCTTGTCCCGTAGACAATGAGCAAAGTGTCCTTTTCAATGGATCATGTGAAAGGACCATGATGAGTGAGGACCTGTTGGTTCACCAATCCTCCCCACCACACAGGGGCGCTTGCAAGTCGCCATGAAGGCCAAACCCTGGAAGGATGGATCGGAAGGATGAATGAATGAATGAATTAAAGTTGTAAGTTGTATAATCAAATAGAATTTTACATTTTTCGAAATGAAATGACAAAAAACTGATTGTATGTTAATACAGCTGTATTAATACTGATATATTAACATTTTAAGTCTTCAACAACATAAGGCGACAATAGAGTTGCTCCCTACTCACACCCAATGCTCATTTAGTGTCGCTAATTAATGCAGCTATTGCAATGTTATACACTGCACAGCCTGTGGGTATAGGATAACATCACATACATTACAAGTGTTGTGACATTGGAAAATAACATGCAAACCAATACAACAAATGGCTTTTGCATTGTCATACTGAATGTACTCGTTAAACATTGTGAAGCTAGATGGCTACTCCGGGTAGCCGGAAGCACGTTGCCATGTGGAGGAAAGGAACAATTCATGTGAGATTGCTGACTAATTGTAGCAGATGGTGCATCGGTGGGCAGCGGACGCGCAGGCTGGTGCACACTGCTGCCAAACACTGCTTTTTGGGTGGCAGACATTTCTTTATTTATTCTTCTTTTTCTGTCGTACTTCCTCCCTCCCTCCTTCCTTCCCTCCTTGCCGTGTTTGGTATTAAAGCTCTAGGCCAGGCCTGTAGGAAGAGTGATAAAGCCACCGGGAGCAATAGGATAAAGGTCTCTTCCCCCCCCCCCTCAATCACTGTTCCTTTCTCTTCTTCTGTCTCTCTCTCTCCCCGGCCGTTCGTTTTGTGTCGGAGCAGAGCATTGTGTGTTTGGCACTGATAGTACGATGAAGGCTAATGGAGTGAAGGCAGAGACTCCAGTTCTGTTGCCAAGTTTTGTTTCTTTCATGTTAAACATTAATGTTCCCGACAGCCTCTCCTGCAGTGATTCCCCTCAATATTTAATGCAGCAATTAAGAAGGGGTGCTGCTGAGAACAAAGATTACGGGTGTGCACACACACACACACACACACACACACAGTTTACATTTTGCATCCATATTTTGTTCCCTTTTCTCCCTTTACTCCCTTTACTGTTCTCATTGTACCAATCCCAGTCTTCTATAGAGTAGGTTTTACGCGGTACACTTCATATTACATTCTGACACGTTCTCTGATGCCGATACTGTTTTGTGACATTTGATTTGAGCATCACTGCAGCCCTAACTGAGTGTTTGATAGATTTAAGCCAACTTTAAAGTCTCCTGTCCCGGCACTAGACAACAGTGACATGTTTTGACATGAGTTCCATGAAGTGAGTTTGTTTCTAAGCGCCGCCGTATGCCCATTTAAAGTGCATATCCATCTTTGGACCGCAATTGTCTGGACACAAGCCTGCAACAGACACACACACACACACACACACACACACTCACACACAAAGGGCCTTTTTGATTTCTATTCACCCATTCCTTCGAAAATTGGTGGAAAATGGAAGGGCTAGTGCCAAATAGGCTGTTTGCCAAATCACCCAAAAATCCCAAATGGTCTCCATTAAAGTTTCTAGGCTCTTGGCAGAGGAAGACCACTGTGTTTGGAGGTCATTTTTAAAAGCCTTGTGGAAATACCCCCCTCCAGCCCCTTGGAGACCATCCATGTGTGTGTGTGTGTCTGTGTCTTCCGTTGTGTGAGTGGGTTCAGGTTTTATTAGGCTTCATTGGTGTTTGGACAGCCGGAAGAGTAGCACTAATAGAAGAGAATGATGCAGAAATGAATGGAAAGCTTCCTCCCCGAGTTCTCC
>OMKN01031737.1:0-11032 GCA_900302345.1 Melanonus zugmayeri | reverse complement strand
TCCCCCCCCCCCCCCCCTCCCGTTTCTCTGCACAAGAGAGAAGAGAAAGCACCTGCAGGTCACCATACAACACATTTTCCCTGGCCTTAATTACCTTTTCACAATGACTAATGTTTCTGATGATGATGATGATGATGATGACCTTTAAAAGGCAGGACAAAAAAATGACGTGACATTCATTTTGTGGGTTCCTGCCACAGTGTTCATTCACTGATTTGAAAGGTAGCCGCGATGCCCCATATCGAGTAGACCAATAATAATAATGAATTGCATTTATATAGCGCTTTTCAAGGTACTCAAAGTGCTTTACATAGGGAGTGCGGGGGCGGGGGTGTGACACAACAACTCATCCTGGTAGTGGATGAGGTGAGGAATCAAACTATCGAATTAGTGACCATCGGATGATTAGGGGGGTCATGTTGGTTCAAGAGCCAGGTCTGGCATTTTGGCCAGCACACCGGGGTTAGCACCACTACTCTTGTGATGACCTTCATTGACCTGACCAAGGCCTTTGATCTGGTCGACCACTACCTTATTTTAGGTATCATAAATTCCCACTACAAACACCAGTACCAAAGTTAAAATGTTCACAATGTGATCGATATGGCATTTAAATGAGAGTTCAGAGTCTAGCCATAGGTAAGTATTAGATAAACTTTTCTCTGTTGGTCTGTCACGTAATGCTCTACTCAAAACAATGTGTTGTCATACAAGGAAGCAGTATGACAAAAAAGGCTGATACATTAATAACGCAACGAGGCGTGCCTCAAGGCTCAACTCTTGGTCCACTTCTTTTTTACATTTTTATTAATGACCTCCCCTCGGTATATAATATATGTATATAGCAGATATAGAAAGTGCATACGCGTCACAACAACCACGGAACTCTGGGTAATGCAGTTCTAACTAGCCACATGCTCAGAGCAAACAGGTGCATTAGGATAGAGAAGAGAGGAGAAAGGGACAGAGAAGAGAGGAGAAACTAGAGAGGGAACGACACATAGCAGAGGACAGGACACAGTCGCTGTCTCTATCCCCCTACTGGCCCTCCAACACCTCTACCAGCACCATCTGGTCTCCCATTCAAGGATGGGCTAGGATCAGGCCAGCCCTGCTTAGCTTCCTGAGAAACCAGCAGTGCTAGGCAGTAGCCCTGGTGCAGCTAGACTAAAGACTTGTGAATGTCCATCGTGACATGAAGTAAGAGTGATTCCACAATCCAGACATGTTTGAAAGGGTTTTTTGCCCTGTGAAGCTCCATCAAAATGATCCATGTGACATTGACTGAAGAGGTGGTCGGGCCTGATTTAATTTAAAGCGGTATTCAGCTTTCAACGTAAAACTACTCAAATTAGCTTTAAATTCCAATACTGCCTTTTATGGTGGCTAATCTGATTGGCATTGACATTTGTCTGTTGAGTACAGAGCATTTTCTTTTCTTTTGGTGATGAGAGACTTTGGCACTCATAAGGGCATTTATTTATTATTTTACATACACTTTTTTATGCAGTACACGTGGAAACCATGAAAGGGGTCCCCAATTCAAAGCCATGCGTCTGTGAACAGCAAGTCTGCTCTTCCTATATCAGCCTTCCCAATCAATTGGGAGCTAGGGGTAGTAAAGCTACAGCCACTTACAGCCAACAGCGGAGTATCCAGAAGTACCGATAGCGTGCCCCTTTTCTTATCAGGACACCCTCAACAGTAAGGTAGGTCACACAGACGATCCCCCATGTTGAGGCCCGTCAGTTCATTTAGATTCAATTAGAAACCTTGAGTTCTATCAACAGTGAAAGAAAATGTACAACAACCAGTTTAGTAACAAAAGTGCATTTCACTTTCTGTAGCACCAAACCTCAACTTTCCTGGTTAAGTTCTTGGCATGTATGCACGGCTACTCCTGTGTCTGTGCTTGGTTTTTTTTCATCAGAGAGTGTGTGTGTGTGTGTTGTATTATTTAAAAGCTCCGGTGTCAGCTTGGACCGTTGAGCTGCCCATAGCTGAGGAATGATGGGTGAAGAGACAAACTACTGTGTGTGTGTGTGTCTGAATGTGTGTGTCTGGGAGAGGGCATTGGGAGAGGGAAGTTGTCAGTGGGGGGCAGACATGTCAGTAGAAAGACAGTTGACCAGTCACATCCAAAATCCCATTCTCTTTCCGTCTGTCACTGGAAGTCGTTAGAAGGGGCCCCGTTCGTTCTCATATACAAGAGAATGCTGCAGACAAAACCTGCTAATACGGATCAAAAAGTCCGGCAGCTGATGCTTTTGTGTCCATAGAAAGAACATTTTCATGATTGACGTGTTTTTCGTACTGAAGTAATGATGTATCCAAGTCTCTGTTTGAAGTGTACGTTTAACAGTGAGCAAAGGTAAGGATTGAGAGAAGACGGATTCCTGGAAAACTGTTTGTCTGTGTTAGTCTGCAGTTACCGATAATGCAATATCTCACAGTAGGACACGACTCACAAATCACATTAGAGGATATTTAATCAGCCTTCTTCATGGTCTTCCTCCACAGTCCTTTTCTCTACTTCAAAGGCAGTGCATCAAATGTGTGCACCAAATCTTCACCTCATAGAAACTCAATATGAGGCACTATTCTGGATGGGTGGATTTTCCAACTGTAGAAACTTTAAGATATTCAAATGAAAAAGCATGTTTGTTATTGTCCTTCATGACAGGACTATGTATATTATAAAGAAAAGGCTTTCCAGAGTGTGAGATGAAGGGCAATTGATCTGGGAGCTTTCACCAGCTGTTAGATGCTGCATACCTGTTCCCTTCTCTCTCTCTGTTGTCTCCAACGTGCCAGCTCTGTCTCATCATCACTCATTCAAATCCATCTTCCCACAATGGGATCTTGGTCTTCCCAGGAGGACTGTAAGGAGAATCTCCTGCTTATCGTCCAGCTCAGGCTTCCCGCCTCAGTGCCTCCCTTAGGTCCTCCAATTCTTCTGGTGGCCATCTAGCTCTGGGAGAACTGGTCATCTGCCATTTTGATTGGTCAGAGAGTAGGCCTAGGTGTAACATAACACAAGTCAGTATGTGGACCATAAGAAGCAATTGCTTACACAGGCAGTTGAACTTAAATTGTGGGACGAAATCTGATTTAAAAATCACAATCTCAGGGCCATAACCCCAGAAACACACACACACACACACACATTTCATTCACACAAATACGGTTTATTTTAAAGAAGACCAGGGTGCAGTAATTGAGGGGTTCTGAGAGTATATTTGCTCACTGATACTGTATATAAAAAGTGTTTGCTTTCGCTTACGGTCCATGACCTTTTCTATCGAAAAGACGATAAAAACTGTGTTATTTTTATTTTTTCTCTACATGCTTCTTTTAATGTTCCCTGGGCCCTGTTAGCACCTTATTCATCATCCAGGGCATGTTTATATGACAAGCGCTGGAACCACTGACCTACAACGGATCGTTTACACATCAGAATAGGTGTATAACTGGATTCTCATGCCCAAGTCTGATTTTGTATATACTTACATTTGCTTTGCCCAACAGTGTGTAAATGTGCATACTGGAGTTGCCAGTGGATCTAATGGTTTAAAGCAAATACAAAAAAGAAGAACATATGAATAAACAATGGAGATTGCTCTCCTGTGATTTGTTTTATCACAAATATTCCGTTGGCAGACCCAATACAAATTAAACCATTTTGATAGGAATCCGAATAAGTCGATGAAATGAAAAACTGATAAACTGTCCACTTCGATGCTAATCCTGTGTGCTTTTGTTGCTCTTTCATTGACCTGGGTGGAATAGATTGATGATAGAACATGGAGCCGGCGTGCTTACCCATCTCCCTGATCAAACAAGCATAGACCTCGAACATCACGTGAAAACATTGGCAAAACCTTAAGACTACAAGCAGGGGAGAGGGCCAGGTATGCAGCGATTGTTCCATCCCTGTTTCAAGACCAAAATCATCAAATCACGAAGAATGGAAGCAATAAAAGCCAAAAACTAAATGTCTAAATGTAAACATTACCTTTATGCATTTTTTGGTGTGCATACAGACGGTATTCACCACCAGTATCACTACATTTACATAAAAGTCAGACGGTGGATGAGGTAATGGCACTGTGACTGTATACTCAACGCAACTCTTGAAGGCTCTGCTGCTGGACATCGGTAGGTTCAGGTCAAATGCTGCAACCCATGCCAGGAGTTCCCGGAACGTCTACCTCAATGTCATCTGGGAAACTGTGGAAGGATTTGTTTTCACCAACTGTCATATTGACCGCAAGCCCCACGTTCCTCCAAAAAAAACTGCCGTCACATATTAATACCGCTAGAGACAGCGGAAAGAGCTTTTCTTAAACGTGAGCACTGCAGCATGCATCTCAGCCGACAGTCAAATGTGGAATATCGACATGGATGTTTTGGGGAAATGTTCCGGCCCGCGTGTCTATCTCCGCATCTCCTCAGTGCTTTCCACCAGACACTGAACCCAGATGTGGCCCTTTTTATGATGTCGTCCAGCATCCATCCCCATCAGTCATTTTTCCTCCCCCTGCTTTCTTCCTCTCCTCCTGGGATGGATGCCACTGTTTTGGTCCTCATAAGTGGGTGCAGGGGATGGGGGGCGCGGGGTTTCCCTTCTTTAAAAGCAATGTGCTGTTTATACGTCCTGTGCCAACGGGATCCTGATTGCAGGCCCACTGGCCGTATTTTAATTAGCCATGGAGAAGAGCGGTTCCAATGGTTTGTGAGCGTGACTCACCCCCATTTGCACAAAAAAAACCATCGGCTCCATGGCGTTCCAATGATGCCCTTTGAGGGTGGATTGGTTGGACGTCAATCACTAAGAGAAGAAGGGCTGGGAATGATGATGCTGGTGTGTGTGTGGGAGAGATACAGAGAAGGCCATTTTGGGGGGTGAAATTTAAAATTTGCATGTAATACTTGAAATCTGATTCTGGTCTTTGTCCTTTTGTTATTCCTGTCCACTGATGACAATAAAAGCTGTATTGTTCACTTGTTCCACAGACAATTTAAGTTGTTTTGGAAAAGATGACTGAGATCACATTAAATCACTGTATGTAGGCCTAATGAATTAAGTGCTTAAAACGGAATTACCCTACATATGTAGGCCGAGGAAATTAGGATGAGGAAATTATTCCATTACCACTTTTCTATTAGTCTCACGATACCAGACGATCGGAGATCTCGCGGAGTTCTCGCCTCGCATCTGGGGACTTCTAAATGCAAAATCGTCGTTTGGACAGCGGCGAGAACGGCCGCTAGCAAACCACACCCCTTACATTTACGTCATGAACACGCCTTCCTGGAAACGTTGCTCTTTTATAGTCTTAAAGGGCTCCTATTTTACTACCAGGTGGGATGTTGATTAGCCATTACAAGCCGTTCCAAGCCATATCAAAATCTAGTGACATCACCCAGATAAGCCTATCAGTTGGTACAGTCCACTGGGTAGGCTGGTAGACTGATCTATCCATCATACATCTATCTATGTAATGCTTATCAAATCCCACTTGGTAGTAAAATAGGGGCCCTTTAAAACATACAATGTTGTCCTAATTACAGTTTTCTAAGAGTGCAGTTTATACAACAAAAATAATTGTATACAGTATATATGTGTTTATTATCTGTTTTATTCATATTCAACCATTAAATGCATATAAAACCATGGAGAGTAACAATAGGGGTATCATTTCACCCCGTTGCACCTGCAATTCACTCAAACAGCTTAACTGTGTTTTTTCCACACAACATACATTAAGTGAATGTAGTTGATTTAAAACACATGAGCCCCATTGAAAGTGGCGAATCCTATTCATCGACTCTCAAGTAAATATCGTTTGGACATACGGCCATGTCAAAAAAGCGCTTGGTGCTCTCAACCTAGACACTTGCAGAATGAAAAGTGGTGGGCTGATGTTTCCATCTTATTAAATGGTATCAGATTTCTCATGTGTACATATTCAGTGGCTCTGTGTTTGGAAAAGTCATAGGGCCTACTGGAATTATGATGGCCCCGCAATGCCCGAACTCTCTCGCCAAAAGATCACAACCGATATTATTTTGAACTCCACCCGTCACTAACTTTTATTTCTACTTTCTATCTAAGCTTTCTTTCGCTTGAACTCACTCGCTTTTATTCGTCTTTCTTCAACATCACTTTCTTTTAACACAAAGCCAGCGAACGAAGCAACTTCGTTCAGAACATCAAAAAAAAAAGCGGTTAGCTTCGAGATGAGAAGAGAAAGTCCCACATAGAATAGCAATTTTGCAGCCAATCCCGGTCCAAACTATCAAATGTAATCAGAAAGGCATGATAATGAATGCTAAATATTTGGATCAATATATCATATACTTCATAAAGAGAAACCTTAGCTGTGTCATACATACTTGGTGTTTTTATTGATGAAGAAATGCAGCACCCTAGCTGGCGGGAATCCCCCATAACGGCACCTTTCAAGAAATCACGGATGTTAAAAGCTGCGAAAAGATACAGTTACACTCTTATCTTGCCTAATAACACTTTCGGAATCTAGTCCATAACTCCAAACTTTCACAATAAACGCGAGCATGGAAGACTAACCTTTTTTTTCCCCCGTTAGGGATTAATTTCCTTGCAGCTGTTTACAGAGGTTCCAAGAAGAACTGGGTTGAAATGAGTTTTATTAAAAGTGTAACAAGTGACTGGGGAGGGCAGGGGAGCAGCCAACAGTAATAGACGGACCTAGATGGACATGGAGTAGAGAAAGAGGATAAGGGTTTCACGCGAGCAGAATGGTGTGAGAAGCGGCCTGGGATTCAACTACAGAGAATGACAATAAAAAAAGGATATTATGATCATTTCTGCTTTTAATTTTAATGCCGCCAACGGGACCTATAATAGCATGGGTCGTGTTGTTAGACATGGTGCATGTGAAGAAAACCCATAAACGTGGTTTTTGACCACATTTGTGTCATGTAATAAAAGTAAATGTGTGTTAATGTAATATGAAGTTTTATTTTAAAGATGAAAAAAAAAGAATGTTTTCATGCTTTCATAGTATCCACACGTATACAGTGTGACCGCTTGCCCTACTCTGATTTTTAACCACATTGATCTTTGTCATACTTTAAAAGCTTACAGGCAGACCTCTTGATGATGGTGCCTATGTTAAACAGGCCATTACAGGGATAATAAACATAGTGGAACCAAATGGGACAGTTCTGCAACATAACGGCATTGCCTGTTGCTTAATAATCCTCTGTCAGCACAATATCCATAGAATAGGCCATAACACAGTGTGTTAAATTCACCATCTTACCCATCATAATTTCTATTTCACACCATAAAGTAACTGAAAAAAACCTCTGATCAAGAAGGTGCAGCCTTTTCTACTGAATACCAGTAGTTAGTTTGTAATTTTCACATTAGGTTGATAATAGGCTTGTGATGCTTGACTCATCCACCTTCGCATATTGAAATAGCAGGGTAGGCCGACACGCTGAAACAAATTACGAGGACACTTCAGAGTGTTTCAACGGCTGAGCAAGAGAGTGAGAAGGGCAGGTAGAAGGTTTAGACATGAATCATCGACTCGACAAGAGCGGCCACACCGATCCCGCTGCATGCCAGATCCACAGAGACATTTCTCAAACATCTAAATGCCAAGATCACCAACATCCATTTAGTGTGTCAGCCTTGACTTTAATTTCTTGTCTGGTTTGATTTAATAGATGAGCTCGTTGGCGGAGAGGGATAACCAAGTTATCTTAACCTCGGAAGCAATAAGCATATATCCACAGCCATACAGTCATTCAATGATCGTACCATGCTGACATTTAATTGGGGAAATTGATGGGTCGCAGTGAAGGTGTTCAGATCTAATCAAGACCTTTTTTAAGATGTCAGTATCAGCAATATTTCAGAGAATGATGATGAACTGTTGGAATTTTACATATACAGCACAACAACATCAAGTTTTACAACATGTTTGCATTGATTGATTTAGGCAATAAACAATAGCTTTGGCATTCACTTCCACTTTCAATTTAAATGCAAAAAAAGTATAAAGTATATATAAATATGATGGGAGCATCGGAAAATTGCGTAGTAAGGTTCAGCCAGGTGCAGTCAAGCAAGGAGAGAACAAGCCAAGTATTTACTATATCGGCATCATGTCTGGAGAACAGACTTTGCCATGACTATCGATGTGTAGTCTAAGCAATATCTAATCCATACGTAAAGCTAACCTACTGTGCAGTACTGCAGATATCCTGCCTATACCAAAGCATAAGAGTATAGCATAAAAGATAGAATTCCAGTGCCCTGAGAGGTTGATAACCCCCTCATGAGAGCAGGTGACCGTGGCCACATCCATCAGGGTCCCCATCGTTCACTGGAGGATGGGGGCTTTTAGAGAGGCAGACGCCTGCTGGCCAGCCGCCAGCCCTCAGACGGCTTCCATCGGCGGGTCAGTCGAAGTTCACCCACATCACTTTCTTTGGAGCTTGATGCCAACTAAAAAGGACTCACATCTACTTAAACATGATGGAAGGTCGGCATTACGTATTTTACAGGCAAAAAAGGGAAGAAAATGATATAGGTGTTAGTGTGAAGTCCAAGAACAGCTGTTTTATAACAAAATTGGGACTCTCCGAAGGAAACGTTGGCCAACTGTCTGTCAAAAAAGGTAGACCTATAATAACTGTAATAACTGTGTGCGTGCGTGCGTTCTTTGTAAACCCTAGGTCGCGGTTTTCCTTATCGTGTGTTGCAGACTCTCTAGACAGTGAGAGGTCCTTTTGGTATCAGGTTATGGTGGAGCACGTACATCTGTAGTTGATGTGATCCAGCAGCTAACTGCTTGTTTAGAAGGAATACGTGCAGGGAGTGGAATAAGATAACATTACACATGTTCAATCACTGCCCAGTTGTCACTCTCTCCCTATTATACTGTTGCCACCAGTTACCAGTAAGCAGAAAAAGAAAATACAGGTTCAACAGTTTATTTGACAAGACACGTAAAGAGTTACATCTAAAAAGGCGTTGTAGAATAGGCCTGACCAAGGCAAAAAACTAAATACAAAAACAAAATATCAACACAACATGACCCATGTTAATTGCAGAGTGTGAGTGGGAAATATAACAACTAGGTGCAAACTCACAATAAACAATAAACCAGGAAGCAAGTATATTAACAGACATTGCGAGTGTTGCTGTTGCTGCTACTGAGAAAGAAATGAATAAAACATTTGTTCACAGCTTGCGTCTGGTCACCAATACCTTTATTTATCAAAGTTGCAAGCCTATACCATGGTGTAGGCTTTGTATGATGAGAGCTGTTCCTAAGCGTCCTAGTAAGTGTCAGGTATGAAATCTGAGATGGGGTGTAGGCTAATAACGCTGCTAACATTTGAGGCCGGGGTTGATCGCCCCTATCTCCACTATAATCTAGTATACTACTTCAAAGAATGTGTGCTGAGTTCAAGATGGCATGTAAAATATGATCTTCTAGGCCCAGGCTACTATGGGTTCTCTGTCAGAAAGGCTCAACAATTATTCAATTCTGTGTCTTTGAGAAGGGGAAACTGTTTTCCCTGTGTCAATTGGCTACTTATTTTCAGTTTGCCACATCCCCCGTCACCCCTACCTCCACATTCCTTGCCCAGAATCTCTGTCTGACGAACCCCCTAAATAAGGACGTTTTATGCAGGTCACCCCTGACCTCTTGTGTCTCCATATTTACGGGAAGGAAAAGAAAAAAGAAAAACACGGTTAAGTTATGACTCTTAACACTGTCGCCAAAGTGCGCCTGGAGCAGACGGAGAGCTGACTGGGAACCATTGAAACCACAGGTCAGTGCTTGGCACCCCTTGTCTTGGGCAACACTGGAGATACTCTGTGGCTTTCTAGAGTCCATTCACACTGACATCTCATAAAAATGGTAAGAATAACTGTGTTCAAATGGCTTGGAAAAGCCTTGTGCCAGGCAGCTGCGGACAGCATTAAGAAATGTGTTACGGTTTACTTTCCATGTTTTTGTCACTTCTAATTCAACGTCTTAAGCCAAAACTCTGAGTGGGCTACTTTGTCAAATTAGACACAATTAATCAACATAGGGTTAGTGAACGTTAAAGCCAAACTGGCAACACAACACATGAGAGAGTGCGGGAGGGAGAGCGACAGAAGACATTTGACATTCAAATGTACATTTTGGGAGAATTGGTTGGATATTGGTCGATTCTAAAGTTCCTTGCTCCACGTACCAGCAGAGCTGTCATACTTTATAAATATTGCAAGTAGACCCCCTAGTGGACAATAATATGTCACACATATGATAGCAACACCTCCCATCAGTCATGTTCTAAATACACCAATATTAATATATAAAGAATAGGCCATGCATGTGGAATTTATATATTTCTCCCGTTCATCAAAGCCAAAATGCATTTATAAATGAAATAAACCGAAAAAGATTGCGCCTACAATGATGCTGATATAAACCAGGGGTTATTTTTTTGGCCTGTGACCCTACTTGATCTGAAAATACTTATTTTTTGTAACCATATATACAGCTTACAGCTGCCAGTAATATTCATGTCTCAGTCTCCTAAATCCTGAAATATCCTGTTTTTCACCTTCTGGAATAATATTTTCAAAAAATGCTATATTATTCAAATATCTTTACAGCCTATAGGTCTAAAAGATATTGTGACCCCATCTGCATATACCAGGTAACCCCACAGGTTGAGCAACAGTCATATAGACAACACAACTAAACTCATGACTTAAATCAATCCTCATCTCTGCTGTCCAGATCTGATCCATTTCTATTGGACCAAGCATAACCACCCACCTAGAGGGGTGGGGTTTCTTCAGCAAGACAAAAAAAAGCCAAGCAACTTCAAGGCGGGGTCCATGTCCGCCTCTTGGCTGAATCAAGACCTCCTTGAGTGACGTGGAGGTTCAACTCCAGAACCTGCTCACTGCCAGTCTGGAGTGGTCAAATGAATGGCCAATCCCCTGCTTGTACTGGGGGGGGGG
>OMKN01031735.1:0-12339 GCA_900302345.1 Melanonus zugmayeri | reverse complement strand
AAAAAAAACTTCGGGCTGAACCCAAAAAAAAGGGAACGAAAAAAGAAAAAGTTACACAAGCCAATGAAATTTATATTTCTGCCCTGCCGGAGCCGTCTGCCTGGCTTCTCATGAAATGCTTTCAGTTGGATTCAATTGGCTCCGATTCCCAGTTGACTCGCTGCCACACAAAGCAAATCAGACAGATCATGCGGCTATTAATAGCACAAGAAAATAGCACTTACTAATAACAGACACCACAAAGCCACATGTTGACATAAGTATGAGAGTGTATGTACATTAGATGTGTGTGTGTGTGTGGGTGGGGGCGGTGTACGGGCATGTGTGTGCGTGTGTGTGCGTGTGTGTGTGTTGGATTAAGTACCTCATGACAAGCACAATGCATGTATATTTGTGACATATTTTAGTGTAAGTAAAGAGTCTATATATAGTATATCTCAAATATCATATTTGAGATATATGGGTTCAATATGGCTACAATATCAATTGTACCTCTCTTACCCAAACAAAGCAATTGATTGAAATCCTCTATGGGTTTTTTATTTAAAGTTACATACAAGTTAAAGGGCCATGTCTCTCTATAAAGATAAAAGACAGCAACTGTTGCCACATTTTCCATTACACCATGGAAGTGGTGTCAGTGCAGATGCAGTCACCTCAAACACATCTTCACTGTGTTCACATCAAAATGGCCCAGCCTGATTAAGAGACCCTTAAAAAGTAGACACCAAAATGAATTTACTTTGTTACACTAAATTGACACACGCTAGCATTTGAAGTACTAACTGGCGTTAAAAGTAATATCTAACGTTTAAAGTACTAGCTTGCACTTGAAGTGCTAGCTGGCATTTATTTAAAAAGTCTAACTTAATTTTAATGCAACTAATTCGATATGAATCCAATCACAGGATATTCTATAGTTACATAAGAGTGACAGTGGCTCAGGGGGTTGAGCGGTTGTCTGGCAACCGGAAGGTCGCTGGTTCAATCCCCTAGCCAAGTGTCGAGGTGTCCCTGAGCAAGACTCTTAACCCTAACCAGCTCCCAATGAGCTGGTTGTTGCCTTGCGTGGCTGACACTGCCATCTTTGTATGAATGGGTGAGGCACAAATTGTAAAGCGCCATATAAATGCAGTCCATTTACCATTAAGCTGCAGAATGTGTATTAATTAGCCAAATGTTCCTGGGCCTTACATTTGAAGGTTTAAATGTGATCTCATTCACATGCCTGGTTTCCTTGTTAAGGTGGAGAAACAAAAAGGCCTATGCTTATATAACATACTTTTTAAACTTTTTGTTTTGTTTTGACCTCAGTAGACTAGACTACATTAAGTAATTACTGGGCCATTTAATTAGTCAGTGTAGCAAATATAATACATGTTTTGGCTTTTTTCATAACCATTTCAGAATGCTGGATCACTTACACATAGGCCTAATGTGATTTTCTTGTTGAGTTGCTTTGATTTATAGGCATAACTTACAATAATGAGCACTGAACTACTATTTGCTAGCTATTGTCAACTCATATAAAAACATGTAAGCCATTGAATTTTCTAATAAAATAGGGAGGACAATTGAGATTTTCTGATTAATGTTAGGTAGTTATAGACTCTTTATGGACTTGTTATCTTTTGCACATTTGGCCGACACTTTCCATATCCACTTACATCCCCCAGAAAAAGAACAAAAAAAAGAATGACATAACTACATTTAAAAAGGACACACCTCTTAATAGTTTCTTCACAAAGAATAACACTTAAATAAATGCCTCCATTGAGTTTCCAGTTGGAAGGCAAAATTTATGACTGATAAAGCCAACTGCATTTCTTCCTAAGCTATCCATCCTATATCTCCCAGGGTACATGTGTACATAAACATACATACATAGCGTTGATAGTAAAAGCTTCAGACACTAGCCGGATACTTCATTATGAACACTCCTATACATTTATGTCAGTTAATTGGTGACTAATAGATTCCAAGAAAAAAGAAAAAAAAAACATAATAACTTGCTCAATATTTTATGTTCCTTGACACCCGCGCTAAAAATATCCCACCATGTACGGCCGGTTTATGCCCATGTCTCCTATTAATAATACTCTCAACAAGCACGAAGGAAAATGACCAGGACTACGCCCTTGGCGATCGGACATACTGTACACCACGTATCCAATAGGTCCATTCGCTGAGCATAAATCTATGGGAGGCAAAATCATGGTGCCAAGAAGAAGGCAAACCACATCCAGAGAAGCAGATCCAATCAATTCAATCTGGCAGGGTGGCCGTGGACGCTCACCCTGCTGGTGAACATCAGGCTTTAGGGTTTTATGAAGTGGCCACACACACTCCAGTCCATCCACACCCTACACAAGGCTATGCCATTATATAACACCCTTTGGCAGATAAGACCAGGCCACCATAGGTCAGCATGCAAAGCGGTATACAAGCCTAACCCTACTTACTTGAACCACTTTCCAATGGAATTGTTCTGATTTCATTCAGGGTTAAATGTGTATTAATGCTGCTTTGTTGAATGCCAGTGTTAATGTTTTGCTTGTTGTTGAGCCCCATCTGGATGCACCGCTAACCAGATTCATTCCCTTCTAACTTCAATTGACTATACAGTTTGGGTTCATTTTTTTACAACGTCACCCCCACAGTAAGGCACAGTGGGGTATATTCAGAGTTGATCCGTTTAAGTTCAGACAGATGTGGAGGACGACATAGCTAGCTACCTGGGTAAGATGAACAACCAGGATGTCCTTAACCTTTGCATTACGGATTAAAGGCTCCTCGTTATCCAACCCCACCCCACCCCTGGCCCAGATGTCTGAAGATCTTCTCGGCGCCTCCGGTGGGAAGGAAACATAAGTCAGTCAAGTGGTCAACGACGAGTGCAAAAAAGAAACGAAGAAAAAATAACCTATGGGCTTTTAAGTGACTCAAGTGTTGTCAGAGGACGTTTTATGTTCCAGTAAGATGACTGGAATGTGAGACAAGGTTCAAAAGAGGTAGATGAAGGGGGGAGAGCCCTGGGGGGAGCTGGCAGCTAGCCGTGGTGTGGAGGAACACTAGACCACACAGTATGGATCTCCAACCGGCTCTGAAAGGGTCGTCACACCGTCATGTGGTAAAAGTGTTACAGATGCTATACTAAGCTAAGTTAACCTATGCCATGCCTGTAAGGGCGTGGTGACATCTCGACTGGATCCATGTGATCAAAATGTGTTCATAAAAACAAGAGCAGTTGAATGGATGTAGAAAGTAGGCACATTTGCAGTTATTTAGATGACTTCATCAAAATTTCATTAACCGCTCACCGGTCAGGTCTGTGGGCAGTTACACAGAGACAATTACTCATACATAAGCTCCAGTACATTTGACGTACTAAAGGACAAAAGCTTCTTACAAAAGTTTCCTCACCTCCCCAAACTGTGAACGATCAATGCCATGAAACGTTCCACTTTTGCACAAGCAGCATTGTCATGGGATACAGGGACCAATTATGTGTTGACCCTCTGCGTCAGTCTTACCGAACCGTTGGTACAGAAAAACGAGGGGAAGTGTTGAGTAATTTGACAGATATGAGACTGAACAGACTCATTGAGAGGCACTGGGGGTCAGTATAATATTCGCTGTTCTGTGTTTAGAAAAGAAATGTAGCCTAATTGTTACATGAGTGCAATTAAAGGGGTAAAGTTGGCCGCCGCTGAAATCGTATACAAATAGATGGCGAGATACGATATGCAGTTAAGAGTGTAATTTATGATCCATTAATTATATGATTGAGGGTTATTACTTTCCTAAGAAAATGTGATAATGTTGTACTGTCCATTCATGTTGTTAGCAGGAAACATTCCTAAAAGTACATTTTTTCAAGAGTGAATCAATGCTTTGAAAATACCTGGAATTGATTAATGTCTTCTGTGGTAAATTACTTTCCAAATTACTGTTTGGCAGCACCCATTATACCGTGCCGCTTTTGCTCTCATTATAAGATCAGATAAACATCAATTTGCATAGACGGCAATTTTATACGTGAATGCAAGTATTTCAGGCATGCGGAAATCCTTTTTATACAAGGATAAATTTTTTGGAACACATACTCTCTCATAAAAAGCAGCATGTCTTTAGTTGGCCTTTGTTCATCAATGATTTTGTTACTATTACGATTTACTATTTAGTTAGACACTTTTATCTACAGTGACTTACAGTGATATATTTTCTAGATACGTGTGATTAAGGAGCAGGTAGTGGTTAGGCTTCTTGCTCAAAGGAGGCCTACCGGTAGACTGCGGACATTGGGTTTCTAACCCAGAACCTTTTGTCTGGAACACCCATAACCACTTCACTATCTGTTCCCCATTGTTATCACTCTATCCATAGACCAGGATACACCGAGAAACACCATATACAGCTTCATAAATGTTACATAAATACAGTAAATATAATCCTACTGTTCTACATTCAACAGTATTGACAGAGCTTATGAAGCTGTGATCTCAACACAAACCAGTTAGAAGTCCTCTGACTAAGAAGAAGTCTGGATCTGCCAGTCAGAAGAACGGGCAGGGGAGACGGTTGACCCGCGGAATACAAACACCCAAGAAACGAACCCCCTTATTTTTTTGCTAAACATAGAGAAATGAACCTCAGGCCAGACGAGACACATGGGTGGAAACTGGAGGGAGAGAGTGCGTGCGCTATAGCGCTCGAGCGCAAGATTAGGAGGGACGCTACGCAAACAGCGGTGAGCGTGAAGGCAACCGACCGCTGCTACCACCACCACTGCTGTGTTTTTTCAAGCTGCATTTTCTCATCTCTGGTTAGTCTGTGGGGGGAGGGGACACAGTCATTACTTAATACAGTGTAACCCAAAAAAACAGACACAAAAACAGACAAAAACACAGACAACGTGACCTCGTTGCGCTAACACCTAAATGATAACGTTAATCTGCCCAAGTCAACGTTGGCGGGTGTTCTGGGAGCTGGCTGAACATGGCTTCTGAGGTCGTGACAGCAAACAGTGTTGGTTTCAGTGCGATACCTCAGTGACGTGCATTTTCTTAAACGAGAAAGATCATAATAATTAAATAATGAAACGTCTACACCGAGAACCACTGGCAAAGTCATGCAAAAAGTTCCCAATTTGATGCAAGAACTTCCCAATAAGTACCACTGCCTCGTCATTGATTTACTGTACAAAGAATTACAACTTGTGTGTGTTTTTGTGTATGTGTATTTGTTTTTATGGGTATTAAAGTGTGAATGTTTCAGTGTTTGTGTGTGTCTGTTACTAATTTACATGTTGGCGAAGTTTGTTGGTATGTGTGTGTGACTGTGGTTGTGTTTTTTTCATGTTTTTATGTGTATATTTTATGTATATTTGTGTAAGTCTGTGAGTCATTTACAAGTGCGTGTGTGTGTGTGTGCGCGTGCTTGCGTCTGTGGTTGTCTGTGTATGTGTGTGTGTGGTTGTGACACGCACGTGTCCTTGCGCCACATGAATGCGTCCATGTGCATGTGTGTGTCAACTTCCTTTATGGGAACGGCTGAGGGAGGCTAAATACAAAAGAAAAGTGAGTGGGAGGAGGCAAGAGATAGAGCGAGCGAGTAAGAGAGAGAGCTTCCGTCGTCTAATTACATATGCAGTTCATGGCGTGTGCTGCCGTGATGCTTGTGATGATGATGATAATGATGATGATGATGATGACCGACCCGTGATGTCAGAGGGAGGGCCCCGAGTCTCCTCTTTTTATACAGATTCCCAAACTCCTACCAACTTCACAACAGGGCAAAGGAAGCCTGAGTCAGACCTCTGGAGGTAACCCCTCTGGCATCACAAGAAGATCTTCCCCTTAGTTTCTTTGCTGGTTCAGTGTGTGTGTGTGTGTGTATGTGTCTGCTAGATCTTAGGAAGAGATTACCAGAGTCATTCCAGAGAGTGATCCAAGGAGAAAGAGTTTTTCTTTTCTTTTGTGAAGACAAGTCCCACATTGGATTGGTGATTCTAATACCCAGAGGAAGCCCGAGGGAACCTCTCTCAGGTGAGTGCAATGGGGTCTGGGCAATTGTGAATCAGTGTTGTGACCTTGCATGATTATGTGCTGTCATTTCTGGTCGGGTATTTATTTGTGTATTTCTTGTATAAATATATATAAAGGATAGACTATTAGAATCAAGAAGGAAAACGCAACTCCGAATCCAAATGAGTGACTTTATTTTTTTAACCCTAACCCTTACATACTTCATTGACTTACTTAATGAATCATTTAATTTTCAATGGGGAGGGGTAATGTCTACCTTCATTTGAACGATGCTGTGTTAAGCAAAGCTTCGTGACACAAACAGCAGTGAGTGATAAATGAAAGGCAGAGCACTTTTCGGACTACAAAACAAGAACCCCACTATACAAACACACTTCATATTTTACCCTCCATCGTAAGCGTTTCAGGGCATACCAAAGTCACGTGCCTTCCCACTGCACGGCAAATGAGAACTGTTTTTTTGGCCAATCAAAACATCTCCAAACCGCGATCTATCTATACCCCCGTCCCCCCCGTCCCCCTGGCAGCTAAGTGCTAACCATAATCAGACCTAATTGGGAGCAGGGACTCCATTGCCTCTGTGGGATCCAAGTGTGACACACCAGTGGATTATGTACACCTAATCCAGTGTCATCTGATCCATAGACAGACGGGCAGACAGACACACACTGGCAGACAGACAGGCAGACATACAGGCAGGAACATTTACCCATCCTTCATGTCTTAACATACTGTCCACTCTGCGTTGGCTGCTCTTTGACAACCCACACATAAGGCACACACACTATGTGGGGGTGCAGAAGATAAAAGACATAACAAAAAGTGTAGTTCTCGAGTTCTCCAGAGATCCAATGGAAAGTTAGGAATGATTTAGGTGTATTCAATTTGACTTGGGTTCCTCGATATGATTGTAACTTGGTTGTTATATATGCCTCATAATCTTTGTATCATTACACCATGAGAAGACATTTAGATATGGCTTTTCTAAATAAAATGATTTTACTTTTCTTTCTTTCATTTTTGGATTTAGTATATAATCAAAAGTATAAAATCTATCTCTTTTAGAATTTCACAATTGTAAGATCAGCTTGTTGCTTGATTCTTATCAATTCCAAATTCACAACAACAAAAAAGTAAGAAAAGTGACCTGTAATTATTAACAAAAGGTTAAAGTTAATTTTTAACAATGCTGCCGGGTCAACAACTGGTCATGGGGTTAAACTTGTTAATAAAACAACCCTGAAGGTATTCTGAAAATGTGACTGCCTGAAGGAATCTATTTTATGTCTCTGAGGAGTTATTCCCTGTGGTCACAGAGCAGTAGTAAGCAGGCATTTCTGTGGTGGTGGTGGTGGTGGTAGTAGCTGTGTGTATGTAGTGCAATGTAGACAATAGCAACATTTGGACAATTTACCAAAGCAAAAGAAAAAAAAGAGTTTGACTTTCGACATCCAATCATCCAAACGTGACGCCATTTGGTCGGAGTGAATGAATGAAATTCTTCTGTTCTCTCTCCACGTCCTTGAGTCCAAGCCAAAAAAAAAAAAACACCCTGGAGCCCCACTCCAAAATTAGTTTAATAAAAATGGCATATCCACAATTCAAATGTCACCACCAAGATAATCAAGGCTCAGCGGTAAGCCAGAGGTTAAACTGAGAGAGCATGAGAGACAGACAGAGAGAGAAAGAGAGAGAGAGTGTGGGGGTAGGCCACCCCTGAGATGGATAACGATTGGGGTATTTGGGGTGGAGGTGCAAGCCTCATCCAGACTCCAGCACAGAGCAATCCCCATGTCCCATCAATCATCCGTTGGGCTGATCAGACCCACCCCACCCAAGTCCCTTTCTCCCTCTCCCTCTCCCCATCACTTCAACACAAATCCCTCTGCTTAACATATCATTCGTTCAATTGGTTGACGTTTCATTGGGTTACCATGACTACACTTCTATGTGGTGTGAAAAAGCTAGGGGGGGAAAACCAATTCCAATGACTACGATTAAAGATTACTTTTTTAATAACTTTTTTTGGAGCTGGCGCGGAACACAAGGTTTCACCCACAAATGTAACATTTACGCAACACAGGGTTCAGGTTTGCAAACATTTTTGGTAAAAGTCACCCGGCAGCAATGGTTTGTTACATGTTATTCAGGAGAATGAATCCAGAGCTCACCGCACGGAGATCAGAGTCTTTAGAGTGAGTTACCCCCTCCAGGAATGAGGAGACCCGGCCTTACCGGGTGGTAGAATTAGCACTTAGGGATAAGGGGGTAACAGTGCTAGCCTTTGTGAGGGGGAATTGTTTTCAGAGGTAAGGGAGAGAAGGTGGGAGAGGAGGGGAGCGAAGATGAAGTCGCAAGATTAAAGCAGACATTTGTTTTGTGTATGCTGCGCTCTGCCAAGACGCGGCAATTTTCTGTGAACCTAAAACAGCTTTCCTGGCTCCGACCCCATACAGCGTTTGCTGCCAGGAAAGACTGATTTTTTTCTTTTCTTTTTTTTACTTCTACTTCTTCTGCTTCGTCTTCTCTTTTACCTGTTTACGCACAGGTAAAGTAAGTAGCGTCCAAACAGTGGAATCTTTTGAGACGTTTTTATTTTTTTTCTCCAAATGATCTTTCAAACCCCTGCAAAAAAAAAGCTAACGCAAGCTAGGCAGACATGGCCAGGGCTCTCTCAATGTTATTAAGAGGCACTTGCAGGGTTCGCCATACAGGTTTATTGCCCTGTCAGATCCTCCACCTCAGGTCCCAGACATTGATGCCAACCTGCACCACTACTAGTCATTTACCTACTTAGCAAAATGAAGAAGAAGAATGCGTCCATTGTGTGTGTCTTTAAGTAACCTTTAATTGCAAAGCCACTATTTTGGGGCATAATAAAGGACATGCCATGAGACTCTAAAAGTCGCCATTGCGAGGAGGTTTGGAAGGGGAAAAAAAAAAGTTGGTTAAATTGAAAACATAGTTTGAATGTATTTGGCTCGCAGAGCCGGTGTTGAGTCAGAAACGCAGGGAAGACCCGATAAATATCTACATCCGCGCACAAGCCCGGTAAAACCTGTTATGTACGCATATAGGATTTCCTTTCATGGGAGAATTTGTCATCCCCCTTTTGGAAATGCTGGACGCTGTTAAGGAACACATTTAAACAACCTTGGAAGGCGTCTGCGATGCTCGTCATAATGTTAGGAAGCAGTCATCGGGTTGATCTTTGACCTTTCATTGTTGAGCATCTCCAGAAGACCCTTAGGGAAAAAAGCTGACGATGAGGCGGTCAGATTATCCATTATCCATTACAAGAAGAACAATTACAAGGAAAATTCCCCACTCTCTCTCTGTACAAGTCAGAACGCATCGAATAAAAATGAAATCTCTCTTTATTTATTGGATTAGGAAAATACAGCCAGAAGGGAAGTTTGATCAATATGACAGCTAACTATAGCTATCTAGCTACCTACTCAATAATGCTAATGCCACTTTTTTGAGAGCTTCCATTGGCCGGCCATGGAGAATTCAACAGTAAGTCGATCTATTGAATGAGGTTTATTGCTGCCTTCTGGTAGATTTTCCCCTTCAAACTAGCCCCAAAACAAACCTAGACCCAAGGTTTTTTCTCTTTTTAATAGGTCCAGTCATAGAGAGCAAGGTCCTCCCGTGTTTTCCCACTGTTAACATTTGCAGTAAGTCAGTCACATCGTTGTGGTGCGGGCTCCACTCCATGCCGGTGCTCTGATTGACGTGCTGAAATATCAGCAATGTATTCCAGCTGTGGGGGCCTTCGGCCTATAGGGCCTACAACGGTCCGTACAACACACAACGAAACAAGATCACTGAAATCACATTGAGTGTATCGCCCTCCATATCCATCTATCTATCTATTGAGTTAGTCACACATGAGCTATGAAATCACTTGAGGGGGGGTCTTTTATACCACACCATAGATAATTTGGTGGGATTTCTATTGATTCCCCCCCCCTCCGCCCCAACACATCTTGATCTACCAAAAAGTATGTTTTTTATACTTGACAGCCAACTCACACAATAGTATGGCATGGAGTTACTCTTCAAGTGGAACTAACCCACGTAGTTGCATTTGCAATTTCTTTTGGATTACAACACAAAAGCACCACCCACGTTTTCTACAGCCTAGCATTTGGGACTCTTTACCCAATAAGAGAGACTCTTGTCTGAAGGGTTCATACCTTTACGTTGACCGTGGTCACCGCCAATAACCAACCGACAGGTCAAGCTAAAGAGAGTGTAGGAGAATGTTAAATAGGAACCCACCACCAACTCAAGAGGCTGTTCCTGATGTGTCAACATACGCTGTGAAGGCCGGGACCACGAGAGACTCGTTTACAGCTGGTACTTAAAGGCCAACAATGGCCCACAGTCGTCATTCCGTCTGACGGACACGTAGCACGTCACGGCGCGCCAGAACACGCCGTGACGCAACTTCAGCTCTGAGTGGAAAACACTTGGACTCCGTGTGCCAAACTCAACCCCCAGGTAATCATAAAATACCAGGGCACCTATTAAATAAATCGCTTTTGATAAAAGTATTTTTTGGTCGGTTTATTAAAAGCCGATAGTTACATTTCTAAAGCTCCTCGCTCTTTTGTGCGATGGAGTCTTAATTCTTAAGGACGATTTGTCCTAAGTGGTTTAGCACGTTTCACCAAATCACCACTTTGGGGTGCAAAGAATGCTTCTAATTATCCCCCAAAGGCATTTTTGTTGGGGTGTCAGCAGTCGCACTAGGAGGATGGGAATATTTAACATGCATACACACATAGACACGTGCGCAAACTCACACTCACAACTCCAAAGTTTCGAACCGGTTAGGGTTAGACTTCTGTTGCTTGGGCGCCACCTACCTGCCAACCTCCTATAGGTCCATTCTTGAGGAAAAGAATGGACAAAAAGGAAAAAAAACACAACAGCCCCTGTCTTTCTCACATAGTCCTCTTACTGCTAAAGGGAAGTCAGCAACTGTGCTTAGCATGCACACACTCATACACACACACACACACACACACACACATAGGAGAGAGCTGCTGAAAAAGCAGGAGGTGGGGGAGACAGAGGCATCCTCAGGGCCCTGCCTCTCATGATAAGTCCTCCTCCTCTTGCACACAGACACACACACACTACACACACACACATACATACTGCATACACACACTCTCTCTCTCTCTCTCTCTCACACACACACACACCACACAAACTCAGACAGCATGCAGCAAACTTTCCCATCAGTGCCAGTGGTTCAGCCTCCCAGGCTGCTCCCACTAAACTGGTTGTAGCTGTAGCAGCGCTGGTGTGTGTGACGGAGGACTAGGAGGAGGTCAGCCTCCCAGCTACTCACGAGAACTTCCAAAGAACCTTCGCCTCCTCCGCCTCCTCCTCTTCAGAACAGGAGAAGAAGCGGCCGAAAGCACACCTGGTCTGCAGGGACAGGAGGAACCACCGCTGCTATTCAATTCAAACACAACAGTTAATTCAATTCAAACCGCTTTTCCTTTTTTTTCTTAATTTTTGTCTTTATTCTTCTCAGGATCATTTGTTTTTTGGTTGTTTTTGTGGTGGAGATTTTCACTTCGAGTTCACTTTGGGACATTATTGAAGGAGAAGAAGAGTGAAAAGGTTCAGTTGAATGGAGTGAAGATAAAAGCAAGAACAAGGAAGAAAAACTTTGGGATACTTTTTTTCTTTCATTTTATCTTCCCTTTGCTCGTGTTCACTCTTAGCAAGGACACTAATTACTGGGATAGAAGAAAAAAAACACTTTTTCAATCTTCATACTTTGTTTTGTCTTGTCATTTGCATGACAGACCCATCTTCTTGGGGAAAGTAAGTTCATGGCTGTTTTCTTCTATGGCTTGTTTGGTTTTCTGTTGGCTTTTGTTGTGGCAAATTGGGCTCAGTGGAATTTGTGTATTCCCCCAAAACATGTTGGATTGGTTTGAGTTCAATTAAGGCTGTGGTCGCTCCGTCTATGTTGGCATTACTGCGTCTGTCTGCTGGGTAATAGCATGAAGCTGGGTATGGTAATCATTTCAACTGAAGCTCAAATAAACACTTACACAGTGTGTAGGGAGATATCGGCCAGAAATAACAGGAGTCTGTTTGGGTTAGCTTTTTTTAAAAGAGGAGAGAGAATGTTTAAATGTTTTTTTTCTTTCTTTCAAATGCTTTTCACCACCGTGTAGGCTAACACACACGAGGCTTTCAGATGCGATGGCGAACGGAGGGTAGGTCCGTTTGAGTCACCGTTGCTGACCCGTTTGAC
>OMKN01031734.1:26295-40390 GCA_900302345.1 Melanonus zugmayeri | reverse complement strand
GATATAGACTGTATATATATATATATATATATATATATATATATATATATATATATATATATATATAAAATTCCCTCTCTTCCTAAGACTCAGTCTCTAGCGCTATACGGTCGGCCCAAGATTGACGGGGAGCTGAAGATCTGCAGCACAGAAAAAAAGTCTAAACAGGACAGGTGTGTGTGTGTGTGTGTATGTATGATTGATAATGAAGTCTATTACTGTGTTATTCTACACTCCTGAGCAGTAGCTCTTAACACCTACTAGTACTTTGTCCCTGTGTCTGTCAGGTATGCGTTCCTCTTCGACAAGGCCATATTTGTGTGCAAGAAGAAGAGCGGCGAGACGTTTGATCTGAAGGAGATCATTGAGCTACATCACTACCAGTTACGAG
This sequence comes from Melanonus zugmayeri, assembly GCA_900302345.1. Taxonomy (NCBI): domain Eukaryota; kingdom Metazoa; phylum Chordata; class Actinopteri; order Gadiformes; family Melanonidae; genus Melanonus; species Melanonus zugmayeri. The sequence continues at coordinate 39,999 of OMKN01031734.1, read as the reverse complement.
ATGAAGCCATGGGGGAGAAGGAGAACAAGAAGGTCCTCCACCTTCCACCATTTCTTTTCATCTACCCTTTCCTTCTGTTCTGTCATCTCCAGTACTGTGTGTTTCTGTGTGTATGTGTGTCTGCGTGTGTGTGTGTGTGTGCGCGTGTGTGTGATGCGTGATGCATGATGCGTGTGTGCATACAGTACATGTGCATGTATGTGTGTTATTCTCTCCTCATGTATGTCTATGTGCATTCACAGTGGTCCCATGTCTTCCTCCTGCTGGACACGTATGGGAAATGTGGCTACGATCTGTTCTTCAAAACCAAAGAGCAGAAGAAGAAGTGGATGGAGCAGTTTGAGATGGCTCTGTGAGCGACAACATCAACACACTCGCACACATGCACACATACAGACACGCACATCAGACACAGGCAAGCACACACACACACACATACACCGCACAAACATACACATGTGATACACAATTGTACGCAATATGTAGTGACACATCTACACATGACACAGTATACAGTAGACTTTAATAGGACCTGATGTACTTGATGTAGGTCGAACCTGTGTCCAGAGAACTACACAGCAAACAACCATGACTTCCAGATGCACTGCTTTGAAGAAACAGCCTCTTGCCATGCCTGCCTAATGCTGCTGAGGTACCCCCCCTATTGATAAGGTTTTAATGTTGAACATTTATGTTTAACATTTTAGCCTCACTCCAATAATACTCCAAACACACTATACAGTGTAAGTGACTCTTGCTCAATCCTCCCTCTTAGGGGGATATTCTTCCAGGGGTATCGCTGCAGCCACTGCAAAATGGCTGCTCACAAAGAATGCCTAGGCAGAGTGGCAGTATGTGGACGTAAAACAGGTATGGCCTGTGGTGTGTGTGTGTGTGTGTGCATTTGTGTGTTTTCTGAATGTGGTGTTGAACTACAATGTGCACACCATCTTACCCAGAATCTTTCCTCTATACCAGATCATGCAGTTACCACAAGGAAGGTAAGGTTCTTACTTCCTATCTGTGTGTGTGTGGGTGTGTGTGTGTGAGTGCGTGTGTATATGAACATTGCTACAAGAACACTGGAATGATCTTCGCTGTCTGCACTGGATTTGTGTGGGGTTTTTGGCTGTTTGTGAAGTACTTGGAATGGAAAACTGATGTCGTCTATATGTGCTCCCCTAGAAGACACAGAGGTCCTCCCTCAATATAGGTGAGTCGCTTACAATACAATGCACTAGCTATCTTGCATAAGATCTTGCATAACAATCCAATACCGCAGTCTTGTTGAATACTTGATTCTGATTGGTCAATAACTATGGAGTGTGTGTGGTTGATGGCTGATTTAAGCAGCCTGGCCCGAGTCAGACTGATTTGACTCTGGGGCTGGGTGAGGCTGCACACCTGTGGTGCATTTGAATAATCAAGGCACACAGGATAAACCAGCCATCACCACACACACTCCACAATAACGTTCCAAGGGTGTGCATTATTTTTCAATAACAGGACACCTCTGTCTTTTAACAGTTTAAAATAAATGCGCTACAAATCCTGGTCGATCTATCGACCAGATGTTTATTTGACAACGCAAAAACAATATGCTCAAAGCATTGCAGAAGAATATGTAATATTTCAGCTGATTAAGTCGATAAAAAACCAATAACGTTATAGATTAAAGTAACCAATATCTAATCGTTGTTGGTAACTGTGGAATAAGGATTGGAAAATATTGGAACATAACGGGACACCCCGTCATGGTTTATTCCTTACTTAATAACTACTATGAAAAATTGAGAGTTTGGTGCATAATATTCAGCTTCTAGACTATCAGGCCAACATATGGTCAAAAGGGTATTCATTGATTCATTGTTTTTAATCTTCTCTTGAAACATCATGAATGTTCTTCAGGACTTCCTAAAGTGGAGGCGCACCAGGATTATTATGGTGTGCCACCGCCCCCTGTGGGTTTTGGCCAACAACTTCATCTCTCCAGGGGGGACGTTATTGAGCTGAAAAAGGCTGAGGTGGACCTCCCATGGTGGGAGGTAAAAACTACTACTACAAGTTTTTGGTCAATCCCAGCACATGATAGTGTGCTGGGATTTCTATGGAAATTAGATGCTTATCTCTGTTTCTGTGTTTGATATTATGTTGCATAAGTTATCCATACTATTGAATAATTGTAATAGTCATATAGGCCTATGCTTAATTGTATCACATGGTTATTACCAAATTATATGTCGTAAGATCCACCAACAAAAGATTTGTTATTTATACTCAGGGAAAGAATGTGACGACTGGTCAAATGGGCTGGTTTCCGAGCAACAAGGTTCATCCTTTTTCGTCTGTGAGTACTCCAACAACCATTGCAGCGTAACCATCTTATGAATTGTCAGATTAAACACCTTTGTCCAATTAATGTATTTTACATTAAAGGTGCTGTAGGTAAGATTTAAGAGCTATAATTTGAGTGTAATCTGTTAGAAATGCCACAGCCAGGGTGGCTTGGTGGCTAAACCCACTAACATGCTAACCACATAGACAATAAGCCTCATAACAACCCAAGTTCAATTCCCACCTGCAGTCCTATGTTACATGTCATTCCCACTTTCCTGTCTCTCCACTAAAATCCTCTAAATTGTCTGTCACCTTCCTAGAGGCCAACGCCCAAACTGACAGGCTTTCCCTGGTGAGTATAATAATAATAATAATAATACATGTATTCTGATGTGAATAATATACTATCAACCCACTAATACATAATATAGCTAAAACATGAAATACAACCCCACTCTAAATATTATGATATAGCCTACTATATACTTTCTATATAGTATACCTTATATAGTATATACACTTATAATTGAATTTGGATATATTTGAGGAGAATGTAGGATATTTAGGTAATAATGTAATAGTTAGTGAAAGAAAATAGCTGAGATATTTTTGATATATCTTTCATGTTGCATACTTTTAGTAATTATTTAACTTTTTTACCAAGGGACACTCAAACTCAAAAATCCACTCTGTCCTATGAATTATCACTGCCAGGAAATGACCATTGTTAAATCAAAAGGCTTCCTTAATTTTCCGTTGAAGGTTTGATTTTAAGAAAAATAAATGTAGCTAATGTATCTTTTAAACTAATATGGTATAAAATCATAACAAATTAAGAAGAAAAATCACTGTGAATGTATGTCGAATACGCTTGGACTTTCCTTTAAAGACAAAATACACCTCATGTGTGATTCTACATCTAGGTATGCAGGGAACATGGATCGCACTGAAGCGAAAAACCTGCTGCTCTCTCGTTCCGATGGGACCTTTCTCGTCCGACAAAAGGACGCCGGAGAGTTCGCCATTAGCATCAAGTGAGCCACCAGCCGTGCATCTATATGAACGATAGACACAGTGGAAGATCATTCACACAATGAGCAGCGTTCACAATAGCATTTGATATCGCAATCCCTCAAATGGAACTCTTTGTCTCTCTTCTTTCTGCAATAACAGGTTCAACATGGATATAAGGCATATTAAAATAACTTCCATGGAAGGCCTGTTCCGAATCAATGACAGGAAAGCATTCAAGGGTTTGATAGTAAGTCATTCCACTCTAGTAACAATACGTGACAGACTAATATTAATACATCCTCAAAAGTCACTATGAATTGTCAAAATTGTCTATATTACTATATTATTCTTTTTTGGTTTTGATGTTCCTTTTTTCGTTGTCAGGAAATGATTCAGTTTTATGAGCATAACTCTTTAAAAGAATGCTTCAAAGACTTGGACACCACACTTGAAACACCTCACAAACAAGCTGAACCAACCAACGCACAGAAAAACACACCTGTTCCAGGTAGGCTATATTATCACACACACACACACACACACACTCACTATGGTGTTAGATCCCCTGACAACACACACATCCATTCCTTAAACCAGACCATGCTGGTGTGTGTTGCATTTTGACAGGTGTCAGCAATCAGTCAGCTGGTATGGTCAGAGCCAGGTATGACTTCTCAGCCAGGGACCGGATGGAGCTGTCGCTGCGAGAGGGAGACACCATCAAAATCATCTCCAAGAAGGGCCCCAGCGGATGGTGGAAAGGGGAGGTGTACGGACGGGTGAGACACGTTTTGCATCTATATGCAGTATACAATTTACTATTTAGTTATGACACTTTTATCGAAAGCCACTGAATTCAGAAACATGTCAATCAAGGAGCAGGTTGGGGGTTAGGTTTGTTCCAAGGATGGACATTGGGGATCAAACCATAACTTTCTGTCACCCTAGCCACTACACTATCCTGCCCTCCATTACAAAAGGTGTTCACACACTGCTCTTTTTCGCAGGTTGGGCTTTTCCCAGCCAATTATGTGGATGAAGACCACTACTGCTGATGTTGTCCGGGATGACCAGGCACGGGTGGAGGCTGTCTTTTAAGTGTATGTGTAAAAGCTGCCATTGCTTCCTGGAGCTATGAATACAACTACTGTAATTTGATGTGCATCAGAATAAAGACAAAATTACTTACTCCATTAGTGTATTTGTGATCTTTGCAACTACCGTAGTCTGAGAACCCAGTGTTGTTGCTTATGGTTTTAGCAATATGTGATTGCGAAAAGACGATCAAAAGTTTTGAGTAGAGAAACTTTAGAAAAATAAATACAGGCCAGACCCAAGGATATACAAATAAGCAATTTATTCCAAACAATATGAATATCACTGTCCCAAAACAAAAACATTTGTCAAACGGTAAGAATGTCCATCTAAAACACCATGATCCAATACCTTCCATTATGGAGCTTTGAATGTGGATCACTGATGTGGTTTGAATTAGTCAGCATGGCTATTCTTCTCACACCACTTATGATATTAAATGTGTATTTGCCAATCAGATCTGTGTGTATGCGTGTGTGCGCATATGCATCCATGTTGTGTAAACAAAGTTACAGTGGTTTATGCGGCGTCGACTTGTGGTCCTTCCGTGTTCTACTGGTAGTACAACTCCAAATTCATGCCATCGTGGATTTCATCTGCAGAGACCATTGTTAAGTTAAACAGAACAGTATGGAATTAAATAAAAAAGCATATCTAGTTCTAAATAAAATTACCATTGTGCCAAATTTCTAAAATAAGAGTCGTAAAGGATACAGTCTCCCAGCGAAACGTGGTCCTTGAAAATGGTGTACCTGTGAAGAAAGAGTTAACTAATGAATACAGTTGCATTCAAAGTGATGTACAATCCAACAGGGCTTACCTACAGATAACATACATGTTACATATACATATAAGCGTCTTTGAGTCTTAGAAAAGCGCTATATAAATAAAATGTTTATTATTTATTATTATATGCATAGGCGAATATTCAAATAATATAAAGACACTGTTAAATGGAATAACAACAAACCAGCTTACCATTTCTTCAAAACGATCTTGTCCCACCTAGTACCCGTCTGGGCAGCAATAAGTTTCTTCAGATCTCCGATGGTATCTTCAGAGCTAAGTGTATCGAGGTTAGGGAATGTCTGCATAGTAATAAGCTGTACTAAAATAAAGCTGAATAGGTTAGGAGTAAATGTGTCCCTTATGAACAACAGACAAGAAACGGATGAGTAGTGTGTAACTAGGTACAATTTCAGAAGAAATGATGGTGTGTAGCTTTCTGAAAGTTTTTAATACCTGGTATATTGGAAATGTACAGTAGAGTGATGTGAAGTAGTGCTGTCGTTTTGTGGTGGCTGCTAGGGTGTTCTGCCCAGTTGCTAGTATTCTGGAGGTTGCTAGGTTGTTTCAATGGGGTTCTAGGTGGTTGCTATGGTGTTGTTGGTCTTATTGTTCTAGCATAAAGTATGAAGGAGGAGTTGAGTAGGGAAGTTTGGGAATAATAATAATAATAATAATATTAATGAGTATGATAGATAATAGGATAATTATACAATACTGGACAACTAATATTCGGTAATGCATAACATTTCAATAGCAACACCCACATTTCATGGGAGTTGACTAGATGGTAAAGGATACTTGCACTTTACCCGGACTTTTTTCCCAAGGCGATCGTTGCAAACCACCTCAATCATCTTGATGTGAATGTTAAATGTTCAGATCTACGAGGAAGAAGTGCAGAACATTTATTATGTAGAATTATCCAGTTAACTTACCTTCCTAGCAGAGAAGGTGGTGTCTGAGTAATGTAATAACTACTTGGTTAGTTTCAGATTGACAATTAACTAGTATCCTAATTTTGACAATTAACGGACTATGTATTTTGTTAGCTTTAGCTGATGATAGTCACTTTCTATAGGACCCATGATATATCAAATAACCTTCCCGAAATGTAATCAAAAACGTCGAATGGCGTTAAAACCGCATGCACAGTTTAGAAAAGTATAATGTTATCGGTATATTAATTACCGACTAAATATTCTCCGTTCTTGGTGATTTCTGGAAATGCCTCCTTGTTGCTGCCGTAAATCGTTTTAGTGTGTGGTCGCGTGTGTGCGTGTTCCATGCCATGCAATGAACCAATGAGATGGCTGAAATATTTGATTGGCGTGTCTGAATCTAACGGTGATTGGTTAACATTTCCGGAATGGGCGGTAATGAATCTGAAAACAAATCTAGCCGTAAAGTGTTTGTAATTGACGTATATGCTGAAATTATTCTTTGCTACACACAATCCACTACATTGAACTATATATTTTTAAACTGATTAGTACTAAAAATTTAAAATGGCAGACGACGAGAAGTTACCATCTGGATGGGAGAAAAGGATGAGCCGCAGTTCAGGTATTCAAAAATAAATAAGTGGCGCCAACTATACTAGCTAGCTAGCTGAATGGCAATGAACGGGATGTAGCTTCCAGGCTAGGATGCAAGCTACGTATGAAGTGTAACATCATGGTTTGCTGCATGGAGGCGATCAATTGCAACGTAGCTGCAACACTTATTAAATCTATGATGAGTTGACCCGCGATTGCGTTGTTTTGTTATGTTGTGGCGCTGCTTTACACATGGCCCTTGCATACTTAATCCAGTTTGTTTTATTAGAGCTTATCACATGACGTCATTTTTCAGTGTTATTGCTTCACCTGGGAAAACTACCTATCGTGATACACGCAAAATATCTAGGCTGCTTAAACGCGTGTATGAAAACGACCTCGTTTGTTTTGTCTTATTCCTCAAAAAAATCTCTTTGCCCAATCGGTCTCCTTGTTACCCCACCTCTCTTCCAGGCAGAGTATATTATTTTAATCACATCACCAATGCCAGCCAGTGGGAGCGGCCAGCAGGAGGAGATGGTCATGGCGAGCCAGATAAGGTAAACACTACAGTACATTTGTTTTTCTACCATGTTCATGCACCAATTGGTGGCAGTTGGCCATTCTAATTGCCTCGCCTATGTCTGTGATTCATCCCAGGTACGTTGCTCTCATCTGCTGGTTAAACACAGCCAATCACGTCGTCCATCCTCCTGGCGGGAAGAGAACATCACACGCTCTAAAGACCAGGCATTGGATCTCATTCAGAGTACGTCTGTGTTGTAGGTTGATCAAGAGTGCGTGTGTGCATGTATCCATGAGATATGCTGTTCCACCCGGTCTGTCTCTACCTGCAGAGTACATAGAGCAGATCAAGTCTGGAGATGAGGAGTTTGAGGCCCTGGCCTCTCAGTTCAGTGACTGCAGTTCCGCCAAGAACGGTGGAAACTTGGGACTCTTTGGAAGAGGTACAAACAAACTATTCTCACCATTGAGATTTGTGCATATTGATTAATGAATATACACATCATCAGACTTAATCTTGTGTTGCAGGACAAATGCAGAAGCCTTTTGAGGATGCTTCCTTTGCTCTCAAAGTGGGAGACATGAGTGGCCCCGTGTTCACCGACTCTGGCGTGCACATCATCCTTCGCACCGGATGAAAGACACCACACTCGGTCTCTCACTAACACACACGTATATATACACACACAGGTGTACACAACCCTGCCCACCTGGCCCTCATAATGCCCATATTCTGTATGTCATATCTTAACGATATACACACCAAATGATGACGATGATGATGAAGAAAAAAAGCTTGTACTATACGTTACATTATTTGGACCACTGTAACGGTGTGTGATGAGCTTGAAATGTCATTGAACACAAGGCAATATTACAGATCTAAAGTCTATGACCTACATTTTTTTCCTGCCTAAAGCCTGTGACCCTTTGGAATGGACTTATCTCCATTAAAAAACATTTTCAACAGCAGGATGACATTTAGATTGAAACGTGATATTTGCATGTGCGTTCATTAAGTCTGTTTCTTGCATTTCAAGTTCTCACAACCCTTTCCCAGCATGTATCCGTGAGCCAAAGCGGTTACTTTCCAAGTCTGTCCTATGCTTGTAGGGGAGGAAGAGTTGACTTGCTAAATAAAGCTCCTGAAAAATAAATGGAGAATGAATGTCAACGCTGTTATACGCAAATGTGTAATATTATTATTTTGACCTGAAGGTCAAAATAACAACTGCAACAGGGTTCAAATTAAACACCAATCTAGTCTAGAACAAGTATGTTGTGGTTTGTTACAATACTTTTATTCCAGTGTTAGAACTCCTTGTGCCCAAGTAAACTACTGAAACTGTTATTTTGGCATAATCTGACAAGCACCATAGTGTCATCTTTGCTTTGATTTTTGTCATTAAAAGGATCTTGTTTTGTAATTGTGTTTAGTGAATTAAGTGCTTCTATTTGGGTGATTTTACTTTTCAAAAAAGCTATTCACACATTATTGTTGTTTGTGTTGTTTATATAGGTGTGTCACTGTGTTGTACTGCAATCTGTCCTGGTAATCTCAACTCCAAGTGTCTCCTTATAGGTTCAATCCAGACTTAAAAGTTGTAACACTTCTACAGAAAAGGGCCGTGTTTATTGAAGGCCTTCGCTCCTGGAGATCCCTCAGCCGCTTCCATGTCCTGCAGAGCGGCCTCATTACATCCTTCTGTGTGCTCTGTAAAAGAGGAACCCCGCGGAGTGAGACAAGATTCCTACCTACTGTTTGTTGGGGGGGCGCGGGTTCTCGGGAAAAAAATAGAAATGTATTAGAAAACCAGAGTCTGTAGCAGACTCCTCGCGAACTAACTAACGGGATCGTCCCAGGAATGTGAAATGTCCCCCATCATCGTCATCATCATCCTCTCAGTCTCTCAGCCCGTATTTTCCTCTACGCGCTACACGTGCGTCTGGTTCAAGTCGCCGCTGACAGCGACGAGCTTTCCGTTAGAAGGAAATGATGGAGAAACGGGAAAGTTCCTGACGCCTCTCCTTCTCGGGAACAAGCCCGTGGGTCGTTCGCTGAATGTGTGACCGTCCGCTACTCCGCTCATCTTTCTGCAAGGATTCGTACTCTGCATGGATTTGGGATTATTCGTGGTTCTGACACTGAGATGTCTCGGGATTGGAAATGCAGCTCCACGCATATATGTTGTTCCTCATGGGTAAGAAACACAATAGGCTCCCTGGTCGTGGAATATCTAAATGGTTGACTTGTGTTGATCTTAAAAACAGTTGTAAATCCATCGTGTCCATCTGGATTTACATGATTCCACTCAGATCAATTAATCGTAATGTCATTTTTAAAGCATTCAAGCAACAGTATAGGCTACATTCTAGTATGCAAACTGAGAGCTTGAATAGTTACCCAAGTTACCAACCTTTACAGAGGTTAATGTAAAACTTTTCTATCGGTATACCGCTAGAGCCTATTGTCGCTTTGGTCTATTTCTAACTTACAGCCCACTCAGCAACAAAGAGCATAACACCCACAACTGTAGTCTCAGCTTCAACTTCATTATGTCAACTGATCAAATATTGTCACAATAACACAAGTATGTATAAGAACGAACCAGCCTGCTACAGAAGTAAAGACGCTTTGTTTGTCCTGCTTGTTTTGCCAGAAAGTGACAATTATCTAGTTAAGTTATCTAGCAAACCCACTGCCTGATCACGAGTATCTAATCTAATTGGTACATTATGTTTAGGGGTGTAGATGTTTTTCTAATCTAAGTGTTTGCACATAGTGGATGTTTAGGACTAACACTGTCATGGGTTTAGCGCCATCCAGCCAGTAGTATTCATAATTTCCCTGCTGTTGTCACTATCTATAATAAAAATATCATGGTTTGCTGTAATATAGAATCACAATGTGGTGTGGAGACTTTGATTTCGTACATAAAAATGTGGAAAAGTGTGGCTGGACTCTTAGTAGGAAAGCTGTAAACACATTATTATTATTGTGTGTGTGTGTGTGTGCGCATGTGTATTTGGAGTGTGTGTCTATGTGGAGTGTGTGGGAGCGACTGTTTTGTTTCCATGTCCCTCACCCTCTCTCTCTCACACTTTGTGTTTGTTCCTGGTGATCCAGTTCAGGAAGTTGTGACAAATTCCTACGAGTCCAACACCCCCAGTCTGGACTCAACCCAACACCTTTCCTCCACCGCCACCACCACCATCACCTCCACCACTACACATTGGCTTAAGACAGGAGCCGGCACCACAAGTGCACCCCAGGGTGGGCTGGGGGCAGAAAGGGGCAAAGGTCAGCAGTCTTCTTCAGGGCCAGGGTGGGGCACCACCGCATGGGCTGGTTTGGGTACATCCCTCCAGGACCAGGGTCAGTGGCCCCCTAGTCCCAGGGGAGCAGGAATGACCCTGGCTGGGATGGCTGATAGAACCGCCCAGCCTCTTCCTCAGGAAGAAGTGGACAATGAAGCGGATGTGTCTGGAGCTGCTCACACCACCGATGGCCGCGGATTTTCCAGAGAGGACACACAACAGATGCATTTTCACAACACCGCACCACAGCAACAACCGCAACACACAGCGACCGAGGCCACCACGTTGTCTCTTTCACCTGGAACAGTTGCCGCGGAAACACCCGTTTCGTTTCGTACATTGCTAAGTGACGCGTTCCCCGCCCACACAGATGGAGAACCGGTGCCAACTACTGCAACAGTTTCTAGCGCCGCCACACACACTGGGGAGCTTGTCACAGACATGCGGACATCTGCAGCAATGCAGCCCACGCCAGACAGACATATGACTGCTGCATACCCAACACAAAGAGGCTCCTCTGGGTTCGACCCCGGTGCCCTGCCACCTCCTGCGGTTCCGCCACCCCCACCACCACCACCATCTTTAATAACCTCTCCAGCTGGACAGCGGGGGACTGGGACCACTGTAACTCAACATGACGGGCCTTCGGAGGATGAGAGGAGCTACGGAGACATACAAACTCCTACATGGAGGAGGAATCAACACAGACAGTCAACAGCTCAACAACTTCTCCCTGGTTGGACTCTGTCAGCCACGGCTAAGTCTGTAAATGTGCAGAGTGAATCCAATTTGAAAGATTTAAGCTCTACAGACACATCTAGTGTAACTGTTGCACCATCCCCCTCACAAAGGCCAGTCCTGGCTAATCAATCATCAAACACAGACAGCTCTGAGCTGGACGGCTCCATTCAAACACTATCTTCTCTACCACATTATGGCGCAAATAACTCCTCTGTATATGTGGTTCCTGATATAACAGACAAATCCTCAGAAACTGCCTCTACCATTGGTTTTGAAAACGAGGACATGCTTCACACCCTCTCTGCCAACCCTCGTCCAACTTCCACACCTACAAAAACACCAAATAGCACAAACTTAGATGTCACTAGCCTGTACATAACTACAAACACTTTAACTCCTAAAGAGTCCTTTGTCTTCTCTGTCTCCTCGGACCAAATCAAAACCAGCCCTGAAACCAATGACTCCCCCTACTGGACAACAACAGCTTCCCCGGACTTCTATGTTATCTCCAAAACAGCGCCACCCTCGCAAAGGGAAGCGCTTCCACCCTCCACCACGAGCACATCCCTCATCCGTTCCTCCGATGGAACAACTGTGACAACCACCAGTGATAAAAACACAGACGGAAAGGTGGTTCTGGGCGGGGCCGAGGACTCCACATGCATGTTGTGTCCCAGTGAGGCGGCAATGCCACCTGCTGTCCTACGCACACACACATCATCCCCAATGGTTTCGCTGGCGCCAACAGTTGGGCTGGATGGGAACAGACCCACAGACATATTACCTGATGAACATAGCAGTACAGCACTGGTACAAACTGTTGTATCTGATACTGATACACCACATCCCGCCGATCAGAATGTCACTACCGCACCCTTGACACACACAACCCTCACTGAACACGGGACGATGTCCACGTATGCGGCCACGCTGGCTCCAACGCCGACGACAAACCCACGCATACGCGAACCCTACCCATTTCTCTCCACTACTGCTGAAACTTCTCCTATATATACCCGGTTCAGTGACTACATCGGTTCCACCCAAACCGCCCTCTTCTCAGAGACGCTCACAGACACCGAGGCAGCTCCGGGAATCGAGCAGAGAAGAGGAGAGGGTGACTTCTTTATGACATCAGCACCCTCCTCACGGTCCTCTCCGCACAGTCGCCCAGCCACACACACTCCCACAGTCAGAGCTCCAGAGCAGCCCTCCCCCCGGGCGCTTCCAGATCCCAGTCAGGAGCTCCACACAGCGGGCACATCGGCCACCTCACCTCCCATGCCCAGCCGGAACATAACTACTACCCAGCCACCAAGGTTTTACATAGTACCTGACCAGCCGGCAGTTTTCAGAGGTACAGAATGGTGTGCATATAGGTGTCTGTAGTCATATGTTAATCGATCCTTTACTATGACAATCAGCACCTTGTGTCTGAGGCCAAATAGTTTTACTCCCAGCCAAAAGGTTCTGGTTTCAAACCATCTAACTGTAGGCATCCCTGAGATGCCTAACCCCATCCTGCTCATTATTGACATGTATCTGACTGTAAGATGCTTTTGGATAAATGTGTCTGCTAAATGACTAAAAAGTTAATATTAATATCAAATATTAAATATTAATATCGGTCACTGCCACTCCATTAGTGCCTTGTGTCGGAGACAAAAAAAATATATAGAGAGAGCTTGGATATGTACATATACATGGAAACCTAAACACTTTTTTGCTTGTTCACGGCAGTGGAGTCCATCGAGCTGCTGTTACAGATCATCGTAGAAGAGTTAAACTCTGAGATTACTACCAACCCGGAGGAGGACATGGAGGCTTGGGTGGGGAAAGACAAACACACACACACACACACATGCATGCTTACACAGACAATCGCATACTGCAAATGTAGGCGCAAATGTAGGTAGTGGTTAGGGGGAGTCGACTTCCAGCCAAAAAGCTTCTGGGTTCGAACCCTGCATCCCTGAGCAAGACCAGCTCATTATTGACATGTATTTAAATGCTTTGGATAAAAGCAACTGCTAAATGACTACATAGTAAATAGTAATGAGATGATGTCTCTCTCTCCTGTAGATAGCACCTTACCTGCTGAAAGCCCCAGGGTTCAGCAAGCTGCTGGGGGTCTGGAGCAGGTGAGATAAGGGGGGAGACATTTTATACTTACATTTTATATATACTGTATATATATATATATATAAAATATAAATCAGAGAGAGTTGAATAGTAATCCATCCATTTGATTGGTGTTTGATTGTGATATTCCAGAGGCCTTGTGGTGCAGAGTCTGGTGGAGTTTGAGTCCAGGGGGGCTGTGCTGTGGCTGGGGAAGAGGGGTTCCGAC
>OMKN01031734.1:0-11180 GCA_900302345.1 Melanonus zugmayeri | reverse complement strand
GGGGGGGGTAAGCGTGTAATTGGCTATTAACAGCAAACACAAACTGGGCCAGCAATAGTAAATTGTAAAAAAAAAAGTGTCTGTAAAGGTTTCAAATCAACACCGTGTATTTAGCCACTGTAGAAATACACCTATTGAAAGCTTAATTTGCGTGAGTGGATTAAGTGTTCTTCGGTAGAATATCTCTGTAATGAAAGGGAAACAAGGCAGTTTTTGGTTTCCGGCCCAGGCTGGAAACCTGGTCCCCCCCCCGAGCATAGGAGTGTTGGGTCCGAGATTAGGAAAACACTATACTCCCTTGTGTACATGTCAACATGACAGGCAAGAGTAAATGTAGGCACCTCTGTGAAGATCTGTGCTGCAGGGTGGACCATGGACATACTGAAGAAGCCTAAACCAGGCTTATGGTATCTGCTGCAGGTAAGATTTGAGAGTTGTAAAGAGCAGAAGAGAGCAAGATTTTGAAACTAAACCAAAACGTCCCCTCTCTGCTCCCTCCCTCCCTATTTCTCTGCCATTGAGAAGTGTTGCATTTCATGCACCTGTGATTGACAGTCAAGATGGATTCCCTGAACCAATCAGGGTGCCCTGATAGATTGGCTCGTACAGAGGCAGGCGCAGTCAACTCGAAGCAGAAATTCTCACAGAGCATTTCACTCACTAATTGTGACAGACGCCTATACAATTTCTAACAAATTACACTCAAATAATAATATTAGATCTTGCTTACAGCACCATTAACTCCTCTGTTCTCTGCCAGGTATTCAGCTGAGCGGCCGGCCCTGAGCGTGGTCATCTTCCCCCTGCAGCACGAGGATCTGCCGCTGGTCATCAGAGATACTCCACTCACCCTCCTGGATAAGATAACACTGTTCCAGAGCCGCGTGGCGCAGACCCCCCTCCTCACGCCCTGGTGATGCATCTCTGTGACTTGCTACTGGGCTTTCGGCTGTTAAAAACATGGCTCTCAGCCTGAATGTGGTCAACAGCCATTTCAGCCATTTCAGTCATTTGGATCGATGTCCTGCCATTAAAAAAAAATAAAGTTCCCAATGGATCTATCAGAGAGTTGTTTGATATGTGCACGGCTGAATTACTTTAGTGTTAACTGTTCTGTTATAGCAACCAACTAGAGAAACATATTAGTTGCAGTGTATTTCAGCTCAAGTGAAGCGTGGTTGGAAATTAGTAATTATTTAGTGTTTTGCTTAAGGACATTTTGGTGGCAAACTGCTATACAGCTGCCAGAGAATTTGGATCATTCTAAAAAAAATGATGCCTCCAATTACAGCACTCTACTGCAACAAGGTATTTATCTGCATTTGAATTGCACATTTAAATGGCAAATTCTACGTTTAACGTGCCATATTTATGAAATAAGGGAAACTTATTTTTGTTTACCGACTACTTGAATAGATGTATACAATGTTGTAATAAACTCTATAATAATTGTGAACATGTCAATTTTTTTCAGTCTTTTTGTATCCTTTTCTATTGCACATGGAAATTAGGTATACAGTATATGAAGTGTAATGTACATTCCTTGCACTACATTTTAGTAATGTAATGTGTTATGAAAGATGTTCTCGCATTTTAAGAACAAAATAACTACATTTAACTACGTTCAACCTTTAATGACAAAACAGAAAGCCATTCTCTCTTCATTTAAGATCACACAGCTCGGCCTGATCTGAAACCCACAACCCAGGGTAGATGGGCTGAGTGAATGTGGTCTGGACTCTGTGGATGAGGCTCATGGTGTCATCAGACACACTGTAGAAGGCCAGAGCGCCTGCGCGGTGATCCAGGTACACGCCCACTCTGGAGGACCGAGGCTCCGGCACTGGGATCTCAACATCATTGTGGCGGAAACATTTAGTGTTTCCATTCAAATCCAAACTCCAGGACTTCTCGTTGCACCCAAACGCACACTCGTTGTAATACTCTGACCGGCCGATGTCTTCATAGCACACCGCTATCTCTATTGAACCGGTCCATTCCACCTCCCAGTAAGAGCATTCAGACAGATGTTCTTTACACAGCACCTGCCAGAGATGGGTGAATCTCTCGGGGCGGTCCGGATATGACTGCACTAGATCTGTGAGCTCCACCCTCCTGTTCCCCTGGGAAAGAGACAGCTCTCTGTATGCTGTGTTCGGGTCAAGTGTGAGGTGACGGTAATCTGGGAGAGAGGTTAGCGGAGGCTGGATTAGAAAAATAACTGCAATGATGCTTGTCAAATTTAAGGCAATTACTCTTGTCAATTTATTTTATTTGTGGGAAGATGTACAGGAATCATGGGCTTACCAAGATCATTGTTGCATTTCATTAGTGTGTTCATTGCTGTGATTACGATTTTACGATAGATTGTTAAACACTTTATCATAAAAAGACTCACATTGTATAAAGTCATTTCTGGTCTTGAGCTCAAGTGGCAATTCAACCTTTATTTGTTTCACTACAAGAATAAACAAAGTGAAAAAAGATGAATAGGCATTAATAGGCTATGGATTATAACATGTTTTTATTTTATTTTTTAAATGCAATTACTATTATTTATTACTATTACTACTAGTTTGTGTTTTTTGGACGATTTACCAGCAGGGGGTGTTGTTGTGGAACATGGCACTGGTTGGTTGTCTTCAATACCTTGAATCTATTAAAGTAGAGTATTCTGTGTAAATGAAGGACATTTTGTAATTCAACCTGTTACGTTGGCCCATTGCCCTACGAACCAATAACAGGCCAGTGACTTAAAGTTATTTTAATCACGGTTCTGATTAATTAACTAAAACGTTAATGTAGGCCAGCGTGTGACACAGAACATTTTGATTCTACTATATTTTGAAAGTACACACTGCGGTCTATCTGTGATGCTCAATTTATTCTAAATCATAATACGCTATTGGGATGGGAATATGACTGCGTATACACGCAAAAACACGCACTTTCACTTACCTCGGAGCACGGCGGATCTGCGCTCCGTTTCATTGTTATATGATGATCACATCCAGTTCCTACATTTTAAGAAAGGTAATCCGTTTACGACTATAACTATTTGACACTACTTGAAGCTTATCCCTTACTACCTAAACTAATTCTTTAAAACTAACCAATCCAATTCTTCTTCTGATTCTTCTTATTCTTCTGATTTTACCTGCTATGACCAGTTGGTGGCAGAAATTAGCCACAAAAAAAATCAATTTGATATGCCAATTTTTTTATTTATGATATCTCTCAACATATAAATGCCACACTTCCTACATATCTCCATAGGATGTCTAGAATGTAGACATCCTATGGAGATATATAGCATCTAGAGACTCTAGAGTCTCTAGATGCTTAGATCGATAATCGACTGCTAATGTCTCTCCGTCACCTCCACAGTCGTGCGTACACGTGAACTCGCTGCTAGCCTAGCTGCTAGCCTAGCTGCTCTTTACAGCGCGGAGCAGTTAGCTCCCGACCGAGATGTTAAACTCCGCTGCACGTTTGTGCATGCGAAGAGGGAGTAATATCTTAGTACAAGTCGCCAGATCATCATCATCCCACTGCTTTTATGCGGCTAAAAGGAGTCCATCGGCCAAAACCCTTGAGACCCTGCGTTCTCCGCGGTCGCCCGGTGCTCCGTGGGGTATCAGCGGAGTGACCCGACCCTACAGAGATCTGAACCCCCTGGCCTCTACTGCTGCCGGCGAGCCGACGGGCCAGGCAGACGGGGACCCTCCCGGAGAGCAGTTTGGTACATTATCTAGTGATATAGGCACCCGGAGGTCGTTCCGAAAAAGTAGCCCGGAAATCCAGAATCAATGTTCCCAAGAGGAGGAGGACGACGACGGGGAAGAAGGGGAAAGAAGAAAACCTTTCTTGGCCAAAGGGAGGAATACGTCCTATTGGTACTTCCTACAGTGTAAGAAACTGCTCAAAGACAACAAGGTCAGTGTCATCGTGTTACTCGTCTCACACGATCAATCGCTTGCAATCTATTCATTTTAAATGGTCAACTTGTACGCGGCACTCCTAATTCCTTTTCAATTCTGTGTTTTGTTTTCTACCACAGCTTCAGCAGGCTTTGGATCTATTTAGTGGAGACATGTTGAAAAGAGAGCGGTTACAGCCAGAAGAGTGTAACTACACCATCCTTATAGGAGGCTGCGGTCGAGCTGGGCAACTCAAAAAGGCCTTCAAACTTTATAATGACGTATGGATGCACTGCACTCACTTGTACACCCTTTTTGTATGTGTATAGTTTATGACCCGACAGCCATTCACAGGCTAACTATTGTTTACAATAATGACCTTTTGTGTTGTCTTTTAGATGAAGAAACGGTCCCTGATTCCCACAGATGCTACATACACCGCCCTGTTCAACGCCTGTGCTCAGTCGAGGTCAAAACAAGCCGGCCTTCAGCATGCGTTGCACTTGGAACAAGAACTTCGTCGCAAAAACTACCCAGTTAGCACCATCACATACCATGCCCTCCTCAAGACACATGCCATTACCAACCACCTTCAAGCCTGTCTTCGCACACTCCGGGTATTTTTAATGTAATCTTCACTTATGTGGTATGTAGATTGCAGGGGAGTGCATTCATGATGAATTTATAAATCTGTGTATGTTCGTGTTCAGGAGATGCTGGAAAACCAGCATGTGGTAACTCAGGAGACATTTCACTACCTGCTTATGGGATGTGTAAAGGAAAAGGAAACAGGGTTCAGACTGGCTCTACAGGTAGGAACCGTTATGCATTTGCACACATCAAGCAGAACTATTGTAATTTTTGTGGTATAAGATTGTTTGTATACGTGTCTTTCTTTTAGGTTTGGCGCCAAATGCTTCGTTCAGGGATTTACCCAGATGCTAAAAACTACAACCTACTTTTGCGTACAGCAAGGGATTGTGGGATTGGTGATCCCGCCACTGCTACATACCTTCTGCTGAGCCCTGATTGGGCGGATCCGAAGGGCCAGGTTAAGGCTAGCAACAAGTCGAGAGGAAGCAGGGATCCTATAGACATTGACCTCTTGGAGAGACAGTTGTTTCTCCAGCCTGGACAGGATGGCAACAGCCTGTTTCCTGCTGACAACATGAGGAATGACAACAAAGGCAGTGCACATGTCCCAGGAGCAGAGATCGTGCCCTACAGCGTACCAGATGTCAACCATATGGTTGTAGTTGAGGAAGTACCTCATAACTCTCCCTCTTGTCAGCTAGTGCCCATTGGCAAGCCCCCTAACCTGCTAGACCTTTTTGAGAGGAAAAGTGGGGCTGTGGTGTCTATCGGCACAGTGGACGGTGCATCCGATCGACTGGCGCTGATAGGAGGAGGTAAAGGTTTCCTGGAGAAGATGGTCTCTAGCGGCCTCAGTCCAGACCTCCGCACCCTGACCCTCCTGGCCGACAACATGGAGCCAGGCAGCCAATCTCTGCAGATACTCCTAGAGGGGGCCAAGCTGCACATGGTGAAGCTCGATGTAGCATTCTTCAACACCGTGATTCGCCGCGCAGCTAAAGCCGGTGACCTAGATGCAGCAAAGGTAAGAAACACACTCACAAACCCCTCAACCCATAACCCACAACCTGAGGATACTAGTTTAAGCCGACGTTTGTACCTGTATACATATTTTATGTGATTTGATGCCATCCTATATCTTCCCAGGCTGTGTTGCGTGTGATGTACCAGAGACATGTCAATACAGACGTGCAGACTTATGGCTGTCTTGCTCTGGCATGTGACCAGAAGAAGGATGGTCTTCAGTTGCTCAAAGACATGGAGGTGAGGATGCATTTCAAAAGTCCTCAAGTGTATGCTTATGAAGCATTGAGTCACGTGAGGGAATAGTGTTTGGTGATTTAGCTGCAGTAGCTCGCATCTAGTACTAATACGTAGAATAGCATTATTACTAGAATACTAGTAGTAATGATAGATAATACTTTTACTAAATAATACTAGTAGTTATAGCGGCACTAAAGACTATACTATAATGCATGGTCACTTTATTTCTTGCAGGATGCCAGATTGAGGCCTAATGTCCACGTCTTCTCTGCTCTGATTGGCCGGGCATCTCGGAGGCTGGACTACATCTACCTAAAGACACTACTGGAGAGAATGGCTGAATTGAGAGTGTGGCCGAATGAGGTTATCATCAAACAGCTGGAATTTGCTGCACAGTATCCCCCTAGCTATGATCAGGTATGTCACTGTGTCTCTTCGATTGGCTAAATCTGAATATTTAGTTTGTGTACTTGCCACACACGCCCCGGGCCCTGTTGTAAGTCAATTGCATTACCTTTCATTGATCATCACTCTTAATAATTCCTTTTTGTTTCACTCCCCTTTATCTCTCTCTCTCAGTTCAAGAGAAGGAACAACTACCTAATTCACATTAATGGATTCCGTGGTTACTATGAGCAGTGGCTTACGTCCATGCCTGCAGCCTTGGGTGCAGATACAGAGCAGACAGATGGACAGGCTGGGACAGACGTGGTTTCACAACAACACCAACAACAACAACAACCTGAGACTGATGGACTGAATGTTAAGCAGATAAACCAGAAGGCGTCATCGAGGAGATTTAATTCTAGAAAGGCGAGCATGCAGAGGAGCACGGCCTCATTGTAAAACACTTGCACAGACAATAATGACTCAAACTTTTTGGAAATGTACTTTTATTTAAGTAGGGTCAAAGCAGGGCCTCTTTGACTGTAAATGTTAGTTACTGTTAGTTTATTTATCAAAAGCAATCTCATTGTTGAATTGGTTGGACTAAATAAAGTAAAAATGTACGTATTGGAACTGCATGTATAATTTGAAGCACAAACCATTGTCACTTTCATTTCATTTCCATGCAGGTAGAGGTGGGGGAAATGCCTTTAGAAAAGACAAGGAAATAACTTGCAGCTACCTTAGAAGGATATAGTCATGGTCATCCAACAAAAAGCGCTAGAACCAAGTTGAGATGGGTGTCGGAAAAGGAGGCATTAGAAATGAGGGTGTTGTATATCCTGCTGTAGCCTACCAGCATGGCTTCTACAATTTGCTGAGGTAGACCTAGAATTACTTGATGCCGCTAAAGGGAGTGGAAAATAGATAATGCCGTTGTGGACTCGATATGAATGATTCCTTAATGTGTTTACAGATGAGGCAAAAAAGGAAGAACGTGGAAAGGTAGGGTCAGCATTTGTTTAACCAGAATTAAATTTTGAAATGAAAAAATGAATAACCAGTTATCTATCATACAGGGGAGATGGTGGCCATACGTCTAGCGTTACAGTGGAAGACCACTTTGTACTTTGGTATGTTCAGATTCATATGCAGGATCTACAGTCTCTAAACCTAAAATCACAAAACATCTGTTGTATGACATTTTACAATCACAATGAAATCAATGAAAAATCTGATAAATGTCCAACAGATGCAACCAAATTGATGTAAACATAGACTTCAGTAAAGCCACAAGTCTAATGAAGAGAAAGTAAAAACATGGCAGTGGGATCAGGAAGTTAAGGGACGACATTTGTATAGCATCCAAAAGGAGGTTGGAAAGACAAGGAATGTAGGGCGGTGCAGAAAAGAGGAAACAGCAATCACAAGGATGAGGGTAAGACATACAAGATTAAATTGTACATTATTTTAAAGTACGGGATGTGTGATCATCAGCTGACAGAACCAGTGGATCATATATTGTTGGAATGTTCAAAATATAGAGATCTGAGAACAATATTAAAAGAAGCACTGAAGTGAAGGGGTGCAAATTAGTTTAAAATAAATATTTGGAAAACCGTCAGGGGATGAGTGCTTTAATTTAGTTGTTAATTTTCTAAAGATAATGTATATATATAATTTAAGTTAGAGTTAGTTTGGTTTGTGGGTTTTGTTTTCTATAAGAAGTAGGATCCCTGGCAAATGCATGGTTGGGCAAAGCATTATGTCTATGGGGCAAAGGGGCGGGCATACTCGAGTTCATCTCATGCGGAAATCAACGTCATTTCCCTTTCGATTACCCGCGAGGAACAAATTTGCCCAGTTTACATCCGTAGGTAAGACTAAAGATGAACGTATCCGTGTTTGTTACTCAGCAAAAATACACAGCTATTTGGATTTTCGTGTTTAAAAACAGCCACATTTGTTGTCACGAATGGAGGCTTTGTACGTTACTCATTCTAGGTTTATCTTTACGAAACAAGTTACATTCAGGCAGCACGACCCTACCCAGAGGTTTACCTAGTAATGCGAATATAGTTGCCCAACACAGTCCATTGGCGCTGACAGTACAATAGCTTTATATTGTTTAATAAAATGCATTAACATTTGTAGACAATCAAGTAAATACATTTGCTATTTCAATGTATGAAACGGAAATCAAAGTTGGTGACTAGAAGTGAGTCAACCCGAGAACGAAGCTGGTATCCTGTGAAAAAAACGTCTGTTTTGTCAACAAGATGCCTTTGTGAGAACAAAAGTGTGCTCACTAGAAAAAGCTGTTGATTTATCCTCATTTATATTATTTTAACTTGACAGCACAGATACTTTTTTAACATGGACGAGGCGATCATTATCCTCAGTGACGACGAGGACCTGGCCTGTGATGACGCACACGACGACTCCTCCGTCCTCTTCGTGGAAGAGAAGAAAAATGGTTAGTTTTCATCCGATATACACAGTTTTCTGTTCATCCCTATGTGTGGACATGTGTAGTATTATTGAACTGCAATCTACTTTTTTATGTGTGACTTTTCTAGTTGTGCCAGACAGACCATTGTCTGCCCAGGCTTTGGAAGAAGACCTGGTAGTCACCTTCTCCAGACAGGCCGAAGTATTGCCTCATGCACGCTATGATTGTCCTGTGTATCCCTTTACGTGAGTAGACCCCAAACTCAACCATAACTTTTTTATCTCATAAAACATTCTTTACACATGCCAGATCCTAATTGTGCCACTTTCCTTCTTGCTTCAGGCGTGCAGACTTTGGGAAGAGTGCCCCAATCGACAGCAACCACCTCATCTGTGAACAGTGTTTCTGTTATGTTTGTGACAAACTAGCATCACTGGTATATGGCACACCCATCTTATAAACACACAGTTGATAGTTACACCATCACTATAACACTGAAGTAGCATTTTAATTGTTCATGTTATCCCTCCGAACGCAAAACGTCAGGCAATGCAAATAAAAACAAATGCAGTGTGGTTAGCATAACATTTTGTTGAAGGGCTATGCTTTTTTTGGACACTGGTTGTGATTCTCGCTGTCTTTTGCGTTTCAGTGTTCTTTGTGGCGTGTCAAAGATGCGTGTCACTGTAACAGCCACCAGAGGAGCAAAATCTGGAGCAGCCTTCGTAGCTCTGCAGTGCTGGGAGATTTACTTGCATTTGACTTCTCACTGTCGGACATAGACAGTCATCTGCAGCTTGCTGGTAACTGCTGTGCTTTTTTTGTTGTTCTCTTGAACCATAACAATATAACCAAATATATGCCATGTAGAAACATGCATCAATAAAACCAAAAAAATCATCCACACACACACACTAACTGCCTGTATTCATTCAACGTGCATTTGATATCATATGGACTATCTCTCGTTCTACCAGTTAAAACTGCAGTGTTTTTGCACTTAGAAATGCTACTGCGGAACTTCAGAAAGGAGCTTGCAATAGAGTTCTCCTCTTTCCTCCGGGGAAAGATGTCGGATTCCGGACTTCAATCTCACCAGGAGAGCCTGGTTCACGAGTAAGTGATAGGACTTTCTGCTCTGTGTTGACTTTGATGCTTTAAAATGGACGAATGTACTCATGTTAGCCGATAACCTAGGTCACGCCTTGGATCTCAAACCTGTAGACATCGAAGTGTTTTATTATCAAATGTGCAGTGTAACTTGGTCATTCTGTACACTGAAATTCTCATGACATGGCAAGGATTCATCTATGTAGTAAGAGTAAGTAAGTAAAAAAGTTACAATAAATAATGGTGGTAAAGGTATAATATGAAATATAAATAAGCACGTAGCTGATTGCAGGCAAGGAGATTATTCTCTTTTGTTTTGTGGTTTTTGCAGTTACACACCGGTGTACGAATGTGTGTCATCGTTCCTGAACAAAGCAGATGAACAGGAAGGAAGAGTCGCTGCCATCATGAGCCTGGGCGCCGCCCAGGACTTTAACATGCACTACCAACCCTCAAGGTAAACACACACACACACACCGTACCTGTATAGATCTGGTGGGGCCGAAAGGTTCTGGGTTCGAACCCAATGTCCAGTCTCCCTGTATGCATCCTTGAGCAAGGTGGCTAACCTCTGCCACCTTGCTTTTCAGTTTTGTATACAACACAATATATTTTAATCTAATGAGCTGTGAGCATTTAACCAATGTGAAAGACTCTTAATGTGTTTGTTTTATTTTCTGTACAGGATTGTGTTGTCAAAGTGTCATAAAGCCAGTGCCATTGAGGCCAAAGGAATACTCTTACAAAGGTAAAAAGGCACACTCTCCCATTTCCACCACACATGTGATTTAAACTTAAATGTGGGGGCAGGATAGTCTATGGGTTAGGGTGTTTTTAAAGGTTCTGGATTCAAACCCCAATGTCCACAGTCTACCTGTAGGCATCCTTGAGCAAGAAGCCTAACCCCTACCTTCTTATTACAGACATGTATCCACAAAAAAACCCTAACCCTTTAAGTCTCTTTGGATAAAAGTGCTCAATAACTAAATGGTCAAAATGTCAAGTTTTGAAGTTTTCATTGATTAGTGGTGCTCTTCTTATTGAATATGGCATGGTATTCCCTTGTTTGTTTTCAGAGTGGTAGAGTCCGTGCGGCGGTTGATGGTGATGTCTGATTTACCATCTGCTTTCATCCGCAAGCTGCAGTGTTTTTATCAGGGCCTGGAACTGCCTGTCTCCTTTAGAAGCATGAGGAACAGGTGTGTGTGTGTGCTTTTGTTTTTTGTGTCTGTTTAACGACTGTATAACAACATGCAGGGTTGTATGTTGTTATACAGTGGCAATAGTGGTTTTCTTTTTGCCCGGTCCTTTACCTGATAACATTGGAGATTTAACTATATCATTATTTATTCACCAAATGTTAAGCTAACTTGAACTGGCTCAAATGATTGTTTCAGTTAATAAGAAAGCCAGGTACAAATGGTGTCTGTAGGTTTGATTATAGTTTGTTTGAC
>OMKN01031732.1:0-10972 GCA_900302345.1 Melanonus zugmayeri | reverse complement strand
CCTGGTCATTCAACTGCATTTATTCAAATGTCATCTTATGACAATTAATAGCTGAGCAAAGTCTGTTATTTACAAGTGACTGGTGAGACAGTGGCTAAGCATCCGCATGTCGGATGTCTCAGACTTGTCAGGCTAGATTCAGATTGGTTTTGTTTAAAGGGTCCGGTCGGTGTGAATCTTTTCTTACTGCCGACATAACAACGATTCAAAGTGGTCATGTTGTCCACTCACGTATTGTCTAGTTCGCAGCCAACAAATGCTTTCGGTGACATCAAACGTTCATTGTTGTCCAAAAGGACATTGAAACAAGACGCAGAGATGGTCGCTTTAGTCATCAGAATCCATCCATCCTTGCGATTCATTTGGGCAACTGGACGCCTCTGATTTGTTTGAACTTTCTTCTTTTGTTCAAAGGAACCGAGGATCTCTTTGCCAAAAGTAAGACAGATGTGGATTCGTACCTTTTTCGCAGACTCTGAAAACAGCACTCCATTGTTGCCGATGATTCCGACAGGGTAGCCGAAGATTCTTGAAAAACCTGAAAACAGAGTTGTGTTTTAAAGAGGGACGGAGGTAGAACGTGAAGAACTGTGATTGTCTGCACTGCAGTGAGAGAACAGATGATTGCGTTAACCTGTGACAAGCGTATCCCCGTAGAACGCTTTGAACTCATCAAATTTACTTCCGTCAACGATTCGAGCAATTACCTGGAATCAAGTGAACACGATAAAAGATACGATAAAATACACATGCAGAATAAAACATCATTTTCAAGTCTGTTAAGTGGTAATAAAATACAAGGCAATTGTTAAAATAATAGACAAAAATTGTCACATTTTGCTGCCCATTTGTTCAGTAATTATATACAAAAACCACCTCAGGAGGCAAAGGGTCTCTGTGTTAAAGTGATTCAATTATAATAACCAGATCCTTTGTCCACAAGGAATTGTTACATTTTATTGTATTTGTCAAGAGCTAAACTTTAAGGCCTATTTCTATTATCTTTTTGATTTCCCCAAATTATGCGTTTCATGTTTTGACATGCTTATGTTTTATGGTCTTTATGTTCTGTCATGTATGGTTGTTCTTGTGCAAAGCAAGTTCCCCGAGGGGCAATAAAGGTTTCATTTCATTCATTCCATTATCAAAATGAAACAACATGGACAGCATTGCTCAGCGGCACCAAATAAAGGCTTATATATATAAATACATACAGTGTATTCAAATGGCTTTGTTCATTAAAAAACATCAACTTGACACCACATACGTGTAAAGACGGGTTAATATGCTAATACAAGATGGAGGCGTTACATTTCCTCCATAATATCCCCAACAAACTGGGGACTTTTCCATATTCAAATCAATATATAAACCTTGATGTTGATTCTACAGCGCAAAACCATCTGTGGGGGTTAATACCTCTCTGACATCAAAGTTACGCTTGAGATTTGCCCCGACGATGCCGTACAGCTCATCCGCCGGGTAGAGAGGAGGCTCCACCGGCTCGGTGGTCACCTGAGCAGGAAAACAAAACGATCGCAGTCATGTACTGGATGTCTAGACACGGGTTATTATCACAGGTCACTACATGATTGCCGCTTTGCCTTCTTTGAGAACTCAATGAGCGCTTCACCGACTCCCACTCCTGAATGCTCACTGGCTGATTATGTACAGCGCAGTCCAATGATCTCTGAACCAAAAAAACGACTCCTAAATTCTTTTAACTGTACAACAATTAATACAACTAGTTTACATTGTCATAATCCATGTTGGCGTCCCAAATCTCTGCCTAAACAGGGCCTAGAGGGAAATGTGTTAAATGGTTCGAAAGACTACAACTCACTTGTTTTCATTAGCATAATTTAACCACAGCATGGCGCCGTTATACTGCAATACACCATATTAAAAAAAAATTAACAAGGAGAAAATGTGGATTCCTGCTGCCGTCTCAGCAGGCAAACAAAGCCTCAATTTCACAGATAAGTCACACGTTGTTGGCGTTTTGTTAAATCATGTGAAATTAAATTCATACCGTCTCCTTATGGGGTCACTCTTGTTGATGGTCTTAATGAATGCGTGACTTGCCTCAATGTGCTTCCTGTAGTTGAGGTTTCGGACGGCCTTCCTCGCCAGGTGGAGGGCGTGGTTGTCGTCCAAGGCATAGTGATCCGTCACACCAGACTTCCTGCGGAACAGGAAACACATCTGATTATATATTAGCACACGTGATTAATATAATGAAGTCGATAAAACACGTATACAAAGAGGCAGAATCACATTCATTCTAAAAACATGCATGCTCATTTGAAATGTACAAAATATATATAATATTTATACAAACTATACATTAATTTAAATGTAAACCAATATGGGCAAAAAAATAAAAGCAGTTTTCTCATTTAAATAAGAACCAACATTTACATTTAGTCACTCAGCAGACAACCATATCGGAGCAACTTCCAGCGAAGAAAGAATCTTGGAACAACTACAAAATATTCCTCCATCACTTCTCATTAGCATTGTTGCACCAGCACAAGAAACACTGGATCAGACAGGGCAGTGTGAGATCATGAAAAGGCCGCTTCTTAGAATAAAAGACCAGCCTCTTACTTGCAGTGAAGATCAGCACCTCCGAGGTCTTCTGCAGACACCTCTTCTCCAGTTGCAGCTTTAACCTTTGAATCAATATCAAAAGCAGAACTATTCACCCTCCAACGCGTCAAAACCCTAAAACCCCACCAAACACATTTGAGTTCACCAATCCTAAAAGAGCGCCTAACGAACTCTTAAGATAATAACCGACTGCCTGCGGCGCTGGAAATAGTTTGGTTGGTTTATAAATAGTTTGGTTCCTGAATGCGCATCCGTGGTGCTCTGGGTCATTAGTGCATCGGGGCTCTCAGATGAGATTAGACAGCAGTCTATTAGATGTTCCAGGAATACGTGGAAATCTAAATGTGGTGATGATGAAGCCATGTCTACACTGTGGAGCCAACAGGCAGCTGATCCGAGTTCTGCCCTCAACTATTCATCCTTAAAATAACCAGAGAAGTTGCACAGGCCTTTGAATAGTATATTTATGTTGTTATATGGGAGGTAACTCATCATATTGTTCATATAGTTAGTCGTCTGTGTATCCATGGGCAAGGCATTTAGGTCTTACATATGGATTTAATATTTTTTTGTAATCATTTTCAAGTCAAAAAATCTTCCGACACCACATGGGGTTGCGACTCGCAACCCCCGATGATGAATTATACGTAGTTTACTGATGTAAACAATGTTCTCGGTAACATATTGAGGATGTGACGCTACCAGAGGCGGTCCGCCGAGGAAAATAGTTCCTTGCTTGCGCACGATGATGCTCTCATCGGCCATGGCCGGGACGTACGCTCCTCCGGCCGTACAGGAGCCCATCACCACCGCAATCTGTGGGGAGGGAGGGAGGTGTTAGCGATTCACTCTGGAATCTATGGATACTATGGATGTTGGGTTGAACACTAATAGCGGAGTATACACGGGTTAAAGACTGAGACGAGAAATGAACCAGCAGTGGTTGGTAAACAGAGTTTCAAGAATGCTGACCAGAGAGTTCTTCTGGCCTTCATTCAGCAGGATGAGCTGAATGAAGCCCCTAGGCTAGAAGAAGTGAATCATCGCCCAACACACACACACACACACTGAACTCAAACACACAGCGCTACATTTGCGCTCCGCGTGCTTTGCTACATTAAAACAATGTGATTCTATTTTTTTCTGGGGTCACGCTACAAATATGAACCGGAATTCGTGCTCTGGGCTGCAGAGATAGAGGCTCGTAGGCTACGGTCAAAGTGTATACTCCCCCGTACACTCCCGCGCGGTTGGCTGGTTGGTTTAAGCAGCCTCGTCTGACCCTGAGTCAGGCTGATTGAGGCTCTGGGGCTGGTTGAGGCTGCACACCTGTGGTGCACCATTAATCAAGGCCCACAGGTTAAACCAGCATCACCACACACACTCAGGACAGAGTGCTACATGTCAGCAGGATACAACCTGCTCCGCCAACAAACAACTCCACAATAAACCGGTTTCCAATGTACACCCGTGATTTGCCACAATGGTCGACAACGTATCCACAATCCTCACCAGTTTAATCTTTCACATGTAGTTGAGAAAAGATATAAAGGGGATATCACTTTCATTTTTCAATATGGAGGATTTAAAAAGGGGAGATCAAGATCGCTTGGCTTCCCAGACTCCTTGGTAATGAATGTTGACAAAGCTGCCAAATATTTCATCGATACCTCAGAAAGGCCCGTCCCCATCAAGACGAGAGAATTAATAGAGCCACTGCTCTTCTTAAATCCCCAGGCTGGTAAACACACGATGACACCAACCGGTTCTTCACCTCCATCCATTTACCCTGCGCCGCAGCATCAGCAGGCATCACCTTCCGGTGATTACAGCCGCCCGTGTTCAGGAACTTTTCCACTCACTACAGCCAGTATCAAAACACAACTCAAAAAAAGTTATCCCCAACTAAAATAAAGAAACAAACAGGCAAACAAAACTGAATGCACATCCATTAGAAAAAGGGGTTACCAGAGGGTTCCTGGCACATACTCCGCTGAACTGATATTAAACTTTTTCAGGAAGTTTTTTTTACATTTTGCACACCCTCTCTCTCACTTTCCTTATTTTTTGTGCACCACTTCATCCATTTTTCATCCCCTATGATTACATTATAGTAGTGTAGTGCGGCTGGGAACTGACTGCATGAGCCTATGACTTCCAGTCCGATTGACTATCAGAGTTGGGCCTTCCCGTGTGGCTAGCAATAAACACTAGAAACAAATATGGAGCGACAAGAAAAAAAACGAACCCAACATTGCTTAATTTAAATCGATCAAGCGACTGATTCTTTGAAAAATAAAGAATACAATTTAAAAAAATACAAATCACTATTATCCAAACTCACCTGTGCCAGTCCCTCCGAGGACAGTTTTGCCTGGTTGAAAAAGATCCGTCCAAAGTGATCCCTGTCAGGGAACACGTCGGCCTGCCTGGGTAGATTGGCTCCTCCAGAATCCACTGGGAATGCAGAGAGAGGACTCCATCATCTGCTGTTCGGCTGTCCTTTGATGTCTGGCCTGTGCTACGAGACCTTTTATTCCTTTGTACAGTAAGTGCAGACCTACACCCCCACCCCGGGAGCAGCCATTTTGGCTGATCAAAGCTGATGTATTGTGGAAGGAAGGAACAGAGGAGACCATTTTCCCTCCGGGCCAATAGGCTCTGGAACAATTTGCCAGTTGAGATATGGCACATTGAATTTTCATTAATCATGTAAAATACAATTTTGCGCCGCTTAACAGATTTTCCGGTGTTGTGCTAACAAATATACGCCTAATGTGATTAAGCGTCTCATCAATAATCATATGCTTAATCATTTCTCATTTCTTCACTGTAGTTCAGTAAACAGAGGAACTAAACAGAGTCATTTGGTGAGACAGGAGCAGTAATAATAATACATTTAAAATCCACCCAAAAGAAAATAAGTGGAACGAGCAGTCACTACTCCACTAGGCTTGAAAAAGCAGGCAAAAGGCAATACATTCATCGTAACGTGCTTTATTTGGCCGTGTCAAACTCGATAAATGGTGCCCAATTTTCGGAGCCCCGAGGGCTTCATCTGGGCCTTTCTTTGGCGGTGCCCAGGCAGAACTCACTAGCGGTGCCCGGGAAGAACTCACCAGCTCGGGCTGAACACGCTGACAAAACTTTGAACTGATATTTACTCTTTCCATGTTGCCCATCATTTACGTACGTCTACGATGGCAACAGCTTTTCCTTAGACGTGAACCTTGATGAGACACTCCTCTACAATACAACCAAATTCAACTGACCCAGATATATGCATGGCAGGTGGTTCTGCTGGGCTATTTCCTGTGCGCGGAGGTGCTTCTTCACGGTAACCGGGTAGTACGTCCCTCCTTTGACTGTGGCGTCGTTGGCAACAATGACACACTCCACCCTGTAAGGAACGGCACAGGTTGCTACGTCAAACGGTTATGTTCCTGTATTATACAGTAAAACCCCGCTCATGCAGCTTGGGCATCACAACCAAACAGCATTCATGATGGAGGAGACTAATATAGTTCCTCCACCCAACAGCCTTTACGTGGTTTGCGGTAGGTGGATGCAGAATGGTGACCGGTCACCATTCAAGTCAATGGGAAGAAATGTGATTTGATTCTCGCAATACAAAGACAATACATTTTTTCTTTGTTCAGTGACTCGTTCATCTTCATGTTATGTATTTTCTGAGGTCCTGGTTGACAATTATATATTTCATTAAAACATTATTAATGATTGAATATTAATGAGTTTTGGCCATAGACTCTTCTAACCCTAACCCCCTCAAGGCGTAAAATATGGATTGTTTCTGCTGCAAAAATCTTTTTCTAAATGGTGACGCTCCATAGAAGACAAATCTACACCCTCAAAACGGTGGTGTGCAAACCAATGGGTGACGTCACAGACGCTACGTCCGTATTTTTAACAGTCTGTGATCACAGCATGGTGCCTTCAGACTTGGAGAGCTGAGAGTTAGACTTGACTGCTTTCAAACAACACTTGTTTACCCCTTCTTTGTTAGAACTATTGACCGGTTGGACTCGCTGTGTGATTGTTTGGCTACAGAACACTTGGGTAATACTTCTTTTTAGATTGGCTTGGGTGAATTGGACCGCTTCCACTTCTATTGTTCTGCTACTGGCTAAGAGAGTGAGACAAGAACGCAAACAGGGTAGATAACATCGGGACGATTAATACAAATGTATAGAATAATTGTCATTTGATTGTTTTTTCGTATCCCTGCTGCTTATAATCCAAATTGGTGCAGTGGTGCCACGGGTAGTAACACATACAAACTAACAAGACGTTTGAGTGAAAAACCTGTGCCTTTATGGACAGGACGTGGAGAGAGACAGGACGTGGAGAGAGACAGGACAGTGGAGAGACAGGACAGTGGAGAGAGACAGGACAGTGGAGAGACAGGACAATGGAGAGAGACAGGACAGTGGAGAGGGACAGTGGAGAGACAGGACAGTGGAGAGACAGGACAGTGAAGAGAGACAGGACGTGGAGAGGACAGGACGTGGAGAGGACAGGACGTGGAGCGAGACAGGACAGTGAAGAGAGACAGGGCAGTGAAGAGAGACAGGACGTGGAGAGGACAGGACAGTGGAGAGAGACAGGACAGTGGAGAGAGACAGGACGTGGGTTAAAGAAAAGGAATGACGTTGCATAGGATCACAGGTAGGAATCAGACCTGATTTGCTTCAAGGCAAATCGCCCAAACGGTTATAACACTAGCAAGGTGAGCTACCAGATTGTGGAGTTTATTTGTAAAAGACATCTGACCTAATTTAAGGGGTATTCAAGGAACTTACCCTGAAACTCGTCCGATTCCAGTAATAATACCCCCGGCTGGGACCTCTTCTTTACCGTACAACTGATATGCTGCAAACTGGGAGAACTCCAAAAATGGCGTCCTGACCACAAACAAGAGGACAAGCAAGAGAGAAGCAGGACATCGTTTTAATAGAAAGTAAAGTGATGGGTTTGTTTGAATATGGTCGTATCAGTTTGAAATGATTAACTAGTATTTCATGATTTTTAAATACTAGTTGTATTTCAAGCTGTAAACCTAGGGGGAACACTGTATATGCAATTCATATTATATTTCATAGAACACATGAGCTACAATTACAGACAACAGTGTCAAGTAAGGGTTAAGGTTAGAGCATGGTCTACTCCAAGCACTAAGAACTATTGAATTTGACTGTTTATTATTCAAAATGAATGTACCCAGAGTAGAATATAATGCACTATAAAGCAGTACCCAGGATCCAAAAGTCTGTCTATGCGTTCTCTGGGTAGGAGCTTGCCCCGAGATGTGTGAAGGTTCCTGGCCTTCTCTCCTCCACCTGAATCAACCAAAACAAACTCAGGTCATCATCACACAAGTGTGGTGCATCACAAGGCTTTTTTCATCCTCTTATGTACACCTGAGGCTTGATAATATATAATACATAATACTGGATCAATACATTCAAATGGAAAGCTCTCGTACCACCATAACACCATAGGGACTACAGCAAGATCCTGCCATGACACTTACCGAGTTTAACCTTCTCTGAGCGGGTTTTTAATTCTTCAACGAGAGCTTGCATTCGCTCATAATTTTCCTGAAAATACAAATATATAGATCGGTAAATTATTCCACAAGAAAACCTCACAAATTATATGACGTTGCCAACAGTTTGCAGCCATAACAGCTATAAAAACACATTCGGCTGAGGTGGCGAAGTAGGCAGGCGGCAATATAGTCTCAAGGTCTCAATGTATGAGATTTGCCATTAAATATCCAATCAATAAATTGCGTCAGCTATGTTTAATCAATTAAGTCAAGAACTCTATAAATGAAAATCTATGCCTGGATGCGTTTCCTCATGCATTCTTCAAATTGCTGAAGCAGTAACAATAACTTATTTAGCATGCTCATAACTAAAGGCTATAATTAGTCAATTATGTATTTTTGCTGTAGCTCTACACCAGCAAGCAAGTTATATTTAGTATATAAATTACATTTCAAGACAGGTGTCAATCATGCTTCACTGTCTAGCTGTGTCTAGACCTTTTGCTGAGTGCATTCAGAAGGTGCCCTTCCATATGAAATGCTGACATGTTTGACAGCTTATACAATTGCAAAGATCCTTTATTAGATCACATAACACAGTAGGTCCTCCTCTTCTGCCGGGTTGGGCGAGTGTATGGTTCAGCAAAAACGTAATTCAATAAAAAGCTGAGCTTATGTTCAATGACGACTGAATTATGTTGAGATTAGACGCCTGCAGAAAAACAGACTCTAGCGCCCCCACGTGTCGTTTTCAGGTACTACACCAATACAGAACAAATACATTTTATAATTCACTTTTTATATAACGGAATAACGAAAGAATATTGAGTGTCATCAGCCATATAGGCCAGTATGTTTCTGTGTGTGTTCATGATATTGTGCGTTTGGTGTTAGTGAGATATCGTGACTGACTCACATATTGTCATTCATTGGATTCTGTGGAAATAGATCAAAATAAAAATTGTCTAAAATGGATCTAAGGTATCTGGTTGAATAAATAATAATAAAATAATAATTATTAATTCACCTGCGGTGAATTAATAATGTGTGGTGGCACAGCGCAGCCATCATACGAGCGACACAGACCATGGCGCCCTAACGTCTCGAGGTTTGACCTCACCGACGACAAGTGTCCGCAAAGCGTTAACCGGTTGTAGTTCTGCGGTGCTTGAACGTGAACGCGGTTAACCGGAGAACACCGTGTCCTCGTGTTATCCGAGAAGGCGTTTACATGACGTTAGTCGTTAAGTATGATGCGTGTTTTGTTCGGGTTAGCCGAGTGTAGCCGGGTTCGTTCACCTGGTACTCCGCGGACTGTGAGTCCGGCTGCGACCCGAGCGTCGCTACCCGGTCGCCATAGTAACCCCTGGACGCGGCCAAGGCGACGCTCCTGCAGCGGAGCAGCCACGGCCGGACGCTCTGCAGCAGCATGACGCGTCTTCTGGACCAGCGGTTCACCTGCCGAGCGAACTGTGTTCTGGGCTAGAGGGTTAGCCTAGCACCACCTACAACTCTTCTTCTGTTACCGCAGGCAAAGTGTCACTGCCATCTAGCGGCGAGAATATGTATTTCTTAAAATGTTTTATATATATATATATATAATATTTATTTATTTTTATTATGGAAAAACGGGTTAGTTATGTACACAATACAATTGGTATTGTACTGTAATATATTGTCATGGTGAATATTTGATTTGTTGTGTGGATAAAGATGTTGCTGTGGTTTGCACATGTATATGCAGGAGGTGATTGCATATGCAGGCCTACCTCTGATACGTAGGCCTACGCCTACCTGTGGAGCAGGTAAGGAAACGGACACGGTTTAACGGTTTGAGTGAATGGCTGAAACCAACAATATGCTTAATGAGGTGGCAGGGAGATAGGAAACATGACCTCACTGGATATGAGGTAAGACCATAGAATATAAGCCGATGCTCCTGAAAGTGATATTCATCCTCATCCTAAATCTAATCTAATCTAAAGAAAGTTAGTTATAGAGTAAGAAGGCAAAGACACCAAAAAGCACAAGATTTTGGAGATACAGAGTTGCATTGTGCCCTCCCAGCCAGGTAAACTATTTGACCAGCATGTGTGATGTTGATTAGCCATTACAAGCCGTTTCAAAATCTACCCTATAGTGACATCACACATGGGAGTGTCCAACCAAGAAGTATGATGGCTGGATCAGCCTACAAGTTGGTGCAGTCCACTGGGTAGGCTGGTACGTAGGTTCAGCTGGTGGTAAAATAGAGGTCTGTGTGTTGGGAGGACACTGATGTTGAAGACTCTGGACCTTAGCAGTCACGGCAAGCAGCATTGTGTGTCTCAGGCCTTGAACAGCCCTGCTCAAGAAGAAAACTGTTGAAATGATGATATTATTCTGCAAAATTCTCAGGCTTCAGAAATCAGTATCATGCAAATTTGATATTGAGAAGAAAGGAAAAGAAAAAAACAACAGAATCATTATAAATGGAAGCTTAAGTTGGTTTTAAGTGGGGGATCGGAGCCTAAAAGCTTCAATGAAAAGCGATGAAAACTCCTGACCCGTGGAGTGCTTTATTTCTAGCGGCAGGGCTGGCAGATTGGCTGAAGAGCATTCCACACAAGAGCTTTTTGTTCCGTTATTCAGAAGGGCCCTTTCAACTCCTACATTCGCCACCTTTTCTCTCACTGTGCGTGGAAATGGCCATGACCTCCACTCACGCAGCGCCTACTGTTTTCTTAGGAAATGTACAACCCCACAGTGCCAATTATACTGTCACATTCGGGGGGGGGGGGGGGGGTTCCA
>OMKN01031731.1:0-28200 GCA_900302345.1 Melanonus zugmayeri | reverse complement strand
AACATGGAGATATGTGTGATATTCTCAATGTGTGAACTTGAACTTGCCAGTAACTTAACATGTCCTCCTTCCGCCCTCCTTTTAAGGACCGGCAGTAAGCTGGGCATCTCCCCCCTGATGCTGGCGGCCATGAACGGCCACGTGCCCGCGGTGAAGCTGCTGCTGGACATGGGCTCCGACATCAACGCCCAGATCGAGACCAACCGCAACACGGCGCTCACGCTGGCCTGCTTCCAGGGCCGCGCCGAGGTGGTCAGCCTGCTGCTCGACCGCAAGGCTAACGTAGAGCATCGTGCTAAGGTGAGAGGCGTGCGTGCGTGCGTGTGTGTGTGTGTGTGTGTGTGTGTTAATCCATCTGCATATGTAATGTATAACCTTTTTATATGACATTTACACTAACTATTAGATGAGTGTAACATTCATCATCCGTCCGGATTTGTCAACCTTCATCATCTTCATCATCCTCTGCTCGCAGACTGGGCTCACCCCTCTAATGGAGGCGGCGTCAGGCGGTTATGCAGAAGTGGGCCGCGTGCTGCTGGACAAGGGAGCCGACGTCAACGCCCCTCCGGTCCCCTCGTCCAGAGACACGGCTCTGACCATCGCTGCGGACAAAGGCCACTATAAGTTCTGCGAGCTTCTCATCAACAGGTCGGCGCCGTCCAATAATCCAACTCTTCATTCTTTTGTCCTTCATGGTCACATCACAAAGCGGACATGGTGGTGTTTTATCACTAGTGCGCCTCGTTTCCTAAACTCCATCTCCTTACCTTCACAGGGGCGCACACATCGACGTGCGCAACAAGAAAGGGAACACGCCCCTCTGGCTGGCAGCCAACGGAGGTCATTTTGACGTGGTACAGCTCCTGGTGCACGCCAACGCTGACGTGGACGCGGCCGACAACCGCAAGATCACCCCGCTCATGGCCGCCTTCCGCAAGGTGCCCGCAGTCACCTTCATTTGAACGAGCCTCACGGTCGAAACGTTGTGGCGTGAAGAAGCACCCCCGGCTCCCTCTAACGGTTTGACTCTTGTCTGCTCCCAGGGCCACGTCAAGGTGGTGCAGTATCTGGTGAAGGAGGTCAACCAGTTTCCGTCAGACATTGAGTGCATGAGATACATCGCTACAATCGCTGACAAGGTTGGGACGGGCGTGATTCATTTATAACACCGTAATAACATGGTGTCCATTACGGCTAAATGGTTATTGGCCATGTACTACCCGTGTATAACAGAATGTGTTGGCTGCCTGTTTCAGGAACTGTTGAAGAAGTGTCACCAATGCATGGAAACCATCGTCAAAGCCAAAGACCAGCAGGCGGCCGAGGCGAACAAGAACGCCAGCATCCTCCTCAAGGAGCTGGACTTGGAGAAGGTGAGTCCAAACAGTGGTTCCCAGCAGGCTGTGTGTTCCTCATGAATGGAGGCAGGCGAGGTACTCATCTCGCTTTCTACGTTGTGTGGCCTTACAGTCCAGAGAGGAGAGTAAGAAGCAGGCTCTTGCTGTCAAGCGGGAGAAGCGCAAGGAGAAGCGCAAGAAGAAGAAGGAGGAGCAGAAGAGGAAGCAGGAGGAAGAGGAGGAGCTGAAGACGAAGGAGGAGTTCTTTGAGATGCAGGATCCGAAGGAGGACTCTGCCGAAGGTCTGAGCCTCCACGTCTAACCCACATGCTACTTTCTCTGGAATATAAGAAAAACACATTTCAAATGGTCACTCCACCCTTTTGCTCTGTTTTTAAACATGTTGATGTTCTCCCTTCAGAAGCAGAGGTGCCCATCGAACCTCCCAGTGCAACCACCACCACCACCATCGGCATATCTGCCACCTCCACCTCCTTCTCCACCGCCTTTGGCAAGAAACGCGCCAGTGTGGCCACCACCCCGAGCACTAATCGCAAAAGCAAGAAAAACAAGACCAAGGACTCCTCGCCCAACGAACCAATCATATTACAAGATCCGCAGGTAAACGCTCCTTCATTGATCGATCCACATTGAACGTGGAAGGTGGAGGTGGACCTCTATCTCTACCTCTATCTCTATAAGGTGGAGGTGCCACTGCAACTGAAAGAAAATCCACACTTTGTCCTTTTCTCGCCACCAGGTGGCACTAGCGCAACATAAGGCGGACAAAAACAAGATCCACGGCGAGCCGCGGGGCGGAGGCGGGGGTGCCGCTGGCGGCAACAGTGACTCGGACCCCTTGGACAGCACCGACTGCGCCAGCGAGAGCAGTAGCAGCGGGGGCAAGAGCCAGGAGCTCAACTACCTCCCCGACCTCCCCTCGTCCGCCTCGTCCTCCTCGTCCTCCTCGTCCTCGTCCTCCTCCTGCTCGGCTCCTTCTTCCTCCGCGGCGCTCCACTCCCAGGGCCCCATGCCCGGCCCGGAGAAGAGACACTGCCCTCAGTTGCACAGCAGCGGCAGCAAGGCCGACAACAAGGTCACCGTCTCCGTCTCCATCTCCAAGCCCACGCAGAAGTGAGTCACGTACACACACGCGCACACACACTTGTTTGTCCTTCTTTCTCACCCGTTGTTGGGCGTCTCCCGCTTCCCCCTCAGATGGACATGGAGTGCTGTTATGTGACTGTACTGGTTTGAAATGGCCCGTTTTTGTTGGGCTAAACCCAGGAATTTGTTGTGATCTATTTTCTTCTAGAGCTCCAGACACAAGCGAGTCGATTACCAGCTCCCTGCCCTCTCCGTTCAAGACTATGTCTCTGCCCGTCACCTCGCCCAACAGCAAGCTCAGCCTCACCAGCCCCAAGAGAGGGCAGAAGAGAGAAGAGGGCTGGAAGGAGGTGGTCCGAAGGTCAGTAACCATGGTTTCACGCTTTCAATGGTCGCGTCCTGAGCAGAATGGGCAGTAGTCGTTGGATGACTTGTTAAGTAACTAAAGACTGCCACCATGTTGTCTCCTGTTTGGTAGTTTGACAGTGTCCCAAAAACATGTTCAAGTGTAGCATTATGGTGAATGGTATCTTCACTTTTTACTAGGGATGCACGATTTAGATTTTTTGCCGATATCCGATATGCCAATATTTTCTTCTGGCCGATTGCCGGTACCGATATATGCACCCATTTTTTTCCCCACCTAATTTCAGAGAACATCCAGTCTCTCCTGTAGTAGAATTAACACATTATTATGAATGAACACATTATTATGCCTCCTCTTATCCTGATGCCCACTGGCAGATGTACACATACAATGCTTTTCAAAATGTACAGTCACTGGGCAAAATAAGAAAACGACTTCAACTTAGGTTATGTAAAACATGCCATAAAACATGCCATATGTCATATTTTCTTTCAAAAATACCAAGATTCATCCTACTAAAACAGGCTTATGTGTTGCTGTCCCGGAGACAATCCTGAGAATAGCCACCACAACCAGGGCACATTTGACCCATTTCACAAGTTGTAAAACAAATCAAATGTAATCTGTCCACAGGGATCATGTGAAAGTAAGTGCATTGTACAACTGTACAGCAGTTAAACCAACTGAAAGAACATAAATAGACATAGTGTACTCTTCTTCAGTGTTGAATGAGCCTAAATGAGTAGGCTGCTACATATTATGCTTTAGGTCATCTAATCATTGTGCCGCGAACGAGGCTCCCCCTCGCAAAACCCACGCTGAGCAATCATTGCAAATAGCAACTTTGTCATCTGTTTCGGACACTTTAAAAAACCTCCACACCGCAGACATGTTTTCCTTCTTTCATGTAGCTCTAGTCAAGGCAACAGACGTGATGACAACAGCAGGGTTGCCAGGTACAGCTTATGTTTTCCAGCCAAAGCAGACACCTAACCACCCAAAATACTGTACTTAAAAGAGCCAAATCTGGCAACGGTGGAAGAGGGCAGCAGCTGCGCGGGGGCACGTAGTCAAGCATTTGGGTCATGATTTGGACATAATTACGGCGTCATTTTATCGGCATGTCATATCAGCAGAAATTACATTTCCGATAATAAGCTGATAGTACATTTTGCCGATATTATCGTGCATCCATCATGTTTGAAGTTTAATGTTTTTAGGAATTTTCCTTCCCTTTCCCATATCCCACCCTATTGTTTATAAATGGCCTGAGAAGAGCTGTTAATCTGATTAGGTTTTGGTATTCTAGAGATTTGTATATGTCACTGTGCAAGTTGGCAACCCTAAAGACCATACCACACCACCATGGCTTTTTTACCACCTCCACCTTTTGCTTTCTCGTCTTGTAAATTGTGGAATTGTATTCCTGTCCTCCAACACAGTCAGTTAAAGGGTCAGTTTTACAAGCCACGTAAAAAAAGTTACTGCTAGTACTTCACTAGTCTTCACACATTCACACGGTAAATCTCTCGGCGTCTCTCAAGGTCCAAGAAGCTCTCGGTGCCGGCCTCGGTGGTGTCCCGGATCATGGGCCGTGGGGGCTGCAACATCACCGCCATCCAGGACGTGACGGGAGCACACATCGACGTCGACAAGCAGAAGGACAAGAACGGAGAGAGGATGATCACCATAAGGTAGGAAACACCCTCGACTAGCGTAGGCTGTGCCGAAACTGAGACCTTTTACTCACCAGGGGGTGATTTTTAATTCACACTTGATTTGGTATGCATGAAAAGGTCTATTACCACTTTGTCCTACTTTCCAACTATTCTGTCAACACAACAAAATCCCCCCCCCACCCCTTTGTCCCATATACTAAATAAAAATTATATAGATTGCTGGATATGCAACATGAATGTGTAATTAGAAAACATGGCCTCCTATGGTGCCAGCATGAATACATTTACCTGTCAAATGTCCTGAATATATCTTGGGAAATTATGGCAATGGCAATTATTTTCAACCGGCATTGATGAGCAACCGAGCTCACCCTTGTGAATCGCCGTGCTCAAACGGTTCCACTCAGGCACACAGCTCGCTGGATAACTTTTAAATTAAATGTTAATTTTAAATGCTTCCATATGCTTTATAATGCCACCTCGTGAAGACCTAAGGAAAGCAATGTGTTGTATAGAGACCCATAGGCGCACGGTTAAGGTGACCTGGTGTGGAAAGTTGGCTGGTAGGTTGCTTAATTTCATGTATAATTCTCAATAAACGACTGTGGGCCCAGACAGCGCCTCCTTGTGGTGAACACGGCATGTGACTCTTCCTTTACATCCGGCTTCACTTGTATGTAAAACGTCTGTGTAGTCAAATGCAGTAGAGCAGCGGTGCCCACACTTCTTCAGCTTGCGAGCTACTTTTAAAATGACCAAGTCAAAATTATCTACCTACATAAAAAATGCTAAACATA
Organism: Melanonus zugmayeri; assembly: GCA_900302345.1. NCBI lineage: Eukaryota > Metazoa > Chordata > Actinopteri > Gadiformes > Melanonidae > Melanonus > Melanonus zugmayeri. The sequence continues at coordinate 22,910 of OMKN01031731.1, read as the reverse complement.
TTTATTTATATATATATACTGAGTATACTTTATATATGCAGTATATGTTGGTGTACCTTGCTTATTGCATGAACCCGTGTGGCACAATACAACTGCTGCCGTTTCAGCCGTAATGAATATTCATTCGTCATTCATTCCTCATCAATATGGTGAATTCTTCAACGGATCTGTTCAGGCTACACCTCGTTTGAAAGCTGCGAGTCTCCCGAGTCTAACGCAACCAACCAATCTGACAGACACACAGCGAGAGCAAACACAGCCTTTGTGCGAAGAGTCACTCAAAAAAAACCGAGAGAAGATCTGCGCTTCCTACCTTTCATGTGATCTGGGAGTCGATCAACATCATCGATCAAGATAATCCTGGTATCCAGCTCAAGGGTCCAGCCAACAAAACTAGCCGCTGCATTTAGTCCCACAAACAAAACTTGAGAAATACTCAATAAAACACCCTTTGTTGACTTATCTATTGCAAATCGGTGAAGTATATATTGTTTTTGTTCGCCATTTATACTGCTTGTAGAAAGATATAATCATATTATATCTGCCTCTAGGAACCATATTGGCTGAACAGTGAGTCAGTCAAGACAACCAGCGCTTCATGGTTATTTCTGCATTTTATTTAATGCAATGTTTTTTTTCTTCTTTGTTTCATTCCAGAGGTGGCACGGAGTCCACCAGACATGCGGTCCAGCTGATCAACGCTCTGATCCAAGACCCCGCCAAGGAGCTGGAGGATCTCATCCCACGGAACCACATCCGGGCTCCAGGCTCCAAGAGCTCCTCCGTTCCCTTCGCCAGCGCCACGGGGGTCAACAGTGGCTCCGCCGCCGGGCCCAAGGGCCTGAGCTCCCTGGTGACGTCCACGGGGGTTTCTTTCCAGTCCTCGGCCGCCGCTTCGTCGTCTTCTCAAGCGAGCGGCAAGATGGGCAAGGGGCTGACGGCGGGCGTGAGGCAGCCCTTCCCTGTGTCACTGCCACTAGCCTACGCCCACCCCCAGCTGGCTCTGCTGGCTGCCCAGACCATGCACCAGATCAGACATCCCCGACTGCCCATGGCCCAGTTCGGAGGCACCTTCTCACCGGCGGCCAGCACCTGGGGACCCTTCCCCGTGCGGCCCGTGAGCCCCGGCAGCGCCAACAGCTCCCCTAAGCACAACGGAGGGAGCAGCAGTAGCGGTGGCCAGGCCCGCGCTAGCTCTACCGCCCACAGTGAGTCCGGCTCGGTCGGCCTGCCGACGGTCTCCAGTGCGCCAAACGCTCACTCATCACCGGCTCCGGGATCGCCCCACACGCCCAACCCGACGCCCTACAACCCCCAGCCCGGCGGCCCCACCCCTTCCTCTGTCAGAAAACAGCTCTTTGCCCCCGACACCAAGCCCGTCTGCATCAATCCCGTCTCTGCCGCTGGAACGAGTGGTGGCAACGCGGTGCGAGGCACGGGTTCTCCGGTGCACCACAGCACGGCTACGACGACCTCCAACGCTCCCCAGCCGCCGCTCGGAGTCATTGCACAGCCCCTCATCCAGGCTCCCAAAACGGAGTCCAGCGCCATGGGCCCTCTAGGAAAGGAGAAGCCCTCTCTCCCTCTGGAGAATCAGCCCATCTCGGCGAGCGACGACATCAACTCGGCCACCTTCGCGGCCCCCGCCATGGCTCTGCCTCCCAAGCCGGAGCCCCGGCAGCATCTGCCCCCGCCTCCGTCCTCCATGGCGTCTTCAGGAGAGGCCCCGCCGCCTCTCCTGGCTCCGCAGCAGAGCTCCCACCACCCCTCGGCGCCCGCCCCGGTCCTCTCGCATGCGCTCACGCACCCCAACAACACTGTACCCCACTTCTCCGCGCCGGCGCCCAGGGTCTCTCACCGCATGCAGCCTCCTGGGCCCTACTACTCCCACCAGGAGCAGCAGCAGCAGTCGGTGTTTGTTCCACTCAATCCTCAGCAAGAGCCGCCTAAGCAGAACCAGACGCAGGGATCTCAGTCCAGCCTGCCTCCTCAGGCCCCCGGCCCCCACCAGGTGTCCTCTAACCTGGGGATGATGAACGGTTCCCAGATGCAACACGGGCCCAACGCGGGCAAGCCGCAGCAGATGCCGCACAACTTCGGTCCGGCCGGCCTCTTCAACTTCAGCAGCATCTTTGACAACAACAGCCAAGTGAGTGTGGGCTTCCGTCTGTACAGAATGCGCTTCACGTTCAGCCAGTGCATTATTACGGCGCATTAAATGCAACAGATGCATGATGTCCTTAGAATTCCAAGGAATGCAATGAGTCCAGTAATGACTTAAATCTCCTTTTATTAGTTGAACTGTGCATGGTTTAATTTGTTTCCCTGCTGTCCTTTGACCTTCCTGCAGGTGGGGAACAACCAGGTGTGGGGGGCTTGCCACCTGCCCGCCCGTTCGCCTCCGGAGCAGTCCTACTCGGCCCCGACGGCCTACATGGGCATGGGCCAGATGGAGAGCATGATGCCTCCTCCACAACCAGACAGCTCCAAAGCCCCTGGCTATCGCTCAGCCTCCCAGAGGATGGTCAACAGCCCCATCGGTAATGACCCGGTGCCACTACTGGCTCATACTGGCTCATACTGGGAACGTTGAAGCTCTTCAGTCGAACGCTGGTTTTGCTCATGTTGACGTTGTTGTCTGTCTGTGTATGTTCTCGTGTGAAACCTCCAGCGTTGACCAGCTACGCCACCGGTATCTCCGGGAGCCCTGTGTATCTGCATGGGCATACAGGGGTGGGCACCCCTTCATTCAGCAGGCAGCACTTCTCCCCTCACCCCTGGAGTGCCGCCACGTCAGGTTGGGATCATTATTATTCTCCACTCTTAACATTCCCGCCTCCATCTTTTATGTTGTGTTGTGTATGTGGTGGCTTTGCTCTGCGTACACTGTATTGTGTATACTCAATATATCTACCTCCGCCTCTTCCTTCCTCCACCAGGCGAGTCTCCGGTGCCCCCTCCATCCACAGTGTCGTCTTCGGCCCTCTCCGCGTCCGCCGTGGCCCCTCCCCCCCAGCCCAAGCAGGGAAACTCCTCGCAACAGGACCGCAAGGTGCCCCCGCCCATCGGCACGGAGCGCCTGGCCCGGATCAGGCAGACCGGCTCGGTCAACCCTCCCCTCCTCACCACCAGCTACACGGCGTCTGTGGGACAGGGCGGCATTTGGTCCTTCGGTGTTGGAAGCGCTTCGGGTGAGAGAGAATGAGCGAGAATATCGTTGATGCTTAGAATATGAGTTGATTGGGGTTTTAGAAAAGCAGGGTTTTGAGCGGTTTTTTTTTTTTTCAGACATTAATAGCCTTGTTACGATACAATTTAGATCGTTCAGGTAAATATTTGATGTTGGCCGTTGATGATGAACTTTGCCCCTGATCCGTCAATATGCCTGTAAATCAATGTCGATCTAGATTGATAGATATTTGCAAACCTATTGTGCACTTGTGTGAGACTTGGGCTTATTGAAGCTGACCTTGTGCGTTCCCTGTTACAGAGGCCATGTCTGGCTGGTCCCAGCCCCTGATGAGCAGCCATATGATGCACCCCCAGTTGCAGGCTGAGCAGTCGGCCTTCTCCCAGCACCAGCCCATGGAGCAGGACGACACTGGCATTGCAAACCCTGCCAACAGCTACCACCAGCCCCAGCACATAGCCAACAGCTACATGGACTTCCCAAAGGTAACTGGTACACACAAGCACAAGTAACTCCATATATATCACAATGGAGTTTGTTTTTCATTCATTTTTTTGACTAATCTGATACTTTAGGGAATGCCCATGTCGATGTATGGAGGAACCATGCTGCCACCCCATCCTCCAATGGCAGAGGGGCCGGGGGGACCCATGTACAATGGACTGCACACCGGTGACCCGGCATGGAGCCCCATTATCAAAGTGGTCCCAAACAACGCAGACAACTCTGACCCACAGCAGGTAAAGTCAATTTCTGTGCTTCATTAACAGAGCTTGTGTTTTATTACCGTGGCGAGTCAGCGAGTGTACATAATGATGTTCATAATCGTCAAGATAACAGTCGCTCTCCCATCTCGCTCTCTTGCACCTCTCTCTCTTCTCTCTCTTTCTGTAGGTGTGGCCCGGTACCTGGGCCCCTCACGTGGGCAATGTTCACTTGAACCACGTCAATTAAGACAGGCGTCGACGGCAATCAAATGCACAAACGCATGATCCACAGTGCAAAACATGAAATTCCAAACTGACAAAAAAAGATCGACTAAGACAAATATAAAAATAAAAAATAAGATTTTGCAAGAGATGTTAACTTTAGTAGACCAGAGAGTGCAGAGCAGTGGCGGATGGATTGGAGGATTTTGTTCTTGACACCATTCTTTGATGTGCCTATCTCGAATAAGAAAAATATAACATGTTGGCGCGAGGGCTGTTAAAAGGGGTCCCGACGATGTCTGCAAACAAAACATGCGTGATCACTTGTTCAACAGGATCCATTCTCTGCGTAGTTTAGCGATTTTGACTTAAAACCCACATTACACCATTCTCTGGCTGCAGAGGGGCTCAACGTGACGTAGCTATTTAAACTCAGCCCAGAACTAGATGATGATGATTACCTAAAGAGAGAAAGAAATCAGAACCTTTTAGAGTGGTAAATACATGTATAATTGTTTACATACTAAAAAGGGTTAAAATGAGAGTAAATTTCATGTCGTATAGTGGCTCTACTTTATGTAGCCTGTATTAATGTGAAATATTTACCTTAATATTCAATAAAAAGATTGAAAAGTAATCCAACTGTGGGGTGCCTTTTTATAGAATCCTTACATCCTTAACCACTTTTTAAACAAGTAGGCCTACTGCTTTACTTGCCACCTATCCAAACCAGCAGTGCAGTCATGACGACAAAGGCGCTAGTGAAACAAATCTATTTTAGTGACATGAATGAATTTACATTATGAATTTCTTATTTTATTACATTGCACCAGATGAACCAAATGTTTGTTTTTTTTCATAAAATATTTTCCATACAATATATTGTTACTCTTTCAATCTATGTAATTATCTCTGCATAATATTTGCACACACAAATGGCTTGGTATATCTATCCATCTACAGATGGATAGATATACTGTTCTCAGCTCCAAGGGCGGAGAACGTGATGGAGAGCAGGCTCTTCAGTCAGATGCTCCATGAGCCTATCGGGGAGCAGATGTTCCAGGAGTTTGGCACGTGGATTCACCACTCCAAAAAATCATCTGCAGAGCTCTTCCACCAATGAGCGACCGGTTCATCGCTGAGTACCGCCAACCCGTTTCTCAACCAAGGACGCCGTGGGTCCTAGGGAATTACTATGTTGGCGAGGACTACAAGGACGTGACCTCATCGGGTCGACAGCATCATGGCTGAAAGTCCTGCTGCTCTAGACTGCAGTTGGAAGCTCTCTGGGGAAAATTCCCTGTTCAGAGAGCAGCAGTCGGGTCAGGGTCAACAGACAGAACTACAAGAAACTGACCATTCTGTGCCAAGGAGAGACTGCAGGAGCTAGTGGCCAGAGAGCCTCGTCTGTGGACCTGTGGTCAGTTACTGGAGCCCTACATCATCACAAGACGATGTGTTCATTCACATGCAGAAGCATGTAACATATATTAGCAACTCCAACATTAGCATACACGAATGAATAAATAATTCCAGCTGATTTAAAATGTATTTAATAATTTAACAGGTCCAGCTGGGCCTGGAGCTTTGCTGGCCCCTAAAAGAGGTGCCGCCCAACGAGGCCCTTTCAATTTCCCTTCAAATTGTCTTAACAACCAAGTTAACACTAACCTAGATGAATAATGGAAAGCTTATAAAATAACGCATACTGGCGTTATATCACTTTCAAGACAACGTGGTCGACCAACCACGGATAGAGTGAACACTAGTGTGTATACTATCTGCGTAGCGTCCCCTGGAGGCCAGAGCTGGCACTGACAAGGGAACACACAAAGGTGGTGGAGGACCGCCAGCCCTGCTGGCATAATAATAATGAATTATGAAGTGAAACAAAATAAGAATTCAGGATGATTATCAGGCTGACAATGTGGTGCCCTACACATTAAGAAATGTCGTTTGTTATTGTTGTACAAACAAATGACTGATTAACAGTACAACAGACATGATGCACAAGGCAAAGATTTAAGTTGTAACTCTTGGCACCATGACACTGTTTATACATTTCCCTTTTGCCATACCAGTGGCTAAATATTTATATTAATATAAATTAATATAAATATATTTATTTATACTTTTTTTTCCCACGTGAGATGTGCGCGTGCGCCCAGAACATTTGGCCGGAAACATCCTTTTTTATCCTCTCAACGTCACATCCGGTAACAACCAGCGCAAATATGGCGGCTGCCTCTACTCCCCCTGTCGCCAGTGCACCAATAACACAGCAATCGGGGGCAGTGCCGTATGATTTTTCACAACCTCCGAACATCGAAGGGTTTACGCCATTAAAGAGGTATAACAACGAGACGGCAAAGGAAAAATTTATCGGAAAATTTAAAGAAAACCCATTCGTCCCCATAGGTGAGTTGCACATGTCAGCTGACTACACAAGTTAAGTGGTGTTGTGATGTGGGTTGTATTTTTGAGCTTGTTTTCATTTCATTACACATTGACAACATGAATGACTTGCGTTGTCCTTTACCGTAAGTCATCTAACCTAAGTGTGGTGTCTTCTCGTCTCCTAGGTTGTCTGGGAACAGCAGGAGCGCTAGTCTATGGCCTCCGCGCTTTTCATCAAGGCAAAACCAGGCAGTCCCAGCTGTTCATGAGAGGGCGAATCTTTGCTCAAGGCTTTACTGTAGTTGCCGTCATTGTTGGAATATTTACAACAGCGCTGAAACCCAAGCAATGAGGAAACAAATTCATTCCAAGTCCTATGCATATAAAGATTAAGTTGATTGTACTATTAAACTGATATCAATAGAAATTAAATGAACTGATACATGGCTATTGTTTAACCTTAACCAACTATTTAAAGGGAAATGTGTTGTTGCCGCTACACCAATTGTCATACCTACTGGAGACACAAAATATATCACTTAAAGTATTAAGCAATCTGGAGTGTGACATTACTTTAATTCTTCACAAGTTAAATCGTTTTAATAGTAAAGGTGCAAGGTGTGCAACAGTATCTTCTCTGCAATAGATTAAAATATGTCTTCATTCACTAATTACATTAGTTTCAGGGAATGTAAATTAACAGATTGTTAGGTTTACCTAAATGCACTGGTTAGTATGCAAATCAAGTAACCGCAGACCTCTTTTGTGATGGCTGGGTAGTAGTGTGCGTGTATAGGGAAATTAAATGTCAAATGTGATTCCTTTCATTTTTATTACTCTTTCCAGTTCCCTTAAAATAGTTTTTCCCCTCAGTATTCATAATGGCCATATTGGCAACATGTGAAACACAACTACAACAGGCTTTTCTACTGAAATAAACATTTACATTGCTCTTAAAAGGACATTTTAAGACTTACTGGTGGGCAAATGTTTCAATTAAGCAGCAGTACACCCCTTGCAAATTGATAGTGGTGAAGATTGCGTAACTTTTGTTGTGAAAATCTTTTCTGCATTTCTAATCAAATAACATGTTTTTGACACAAAAAAAATGGTAACAGTAGCAGGTCAGAATTAAAAAGGCCACATGCTTGGATCATTTACATTTCTAGACATTTGAAACGTAATTAGGGAATCCAGACAGCAAATTAGAGCATAGCATGTTATTTCTTTCACAACAGGCAGAGGTGGTTACAATCTATTTCCTGTTTGGTATACCTCTCAACTCAATAAAAAATAAAGTAATTGACCTAAAATGCAAATTCATAAAAAGAACCACGGCACATCAATAAGATTGGCAAAAGCATGCACTAAGTTGGCATAGTAACCTTGTTAAATGCAAGGGTAAAATAAAATGATTAATTTATACAGTAACAATATTTACTTCAGTATAGCGATGGTAAGCTAAAGGATGACTACCCAATCAGACTTCCATCTTTTCCCCCATTCCAGCGAGGTGTTGTTCAATAAAATAACCATTTTAAAACACACTGGTCTGCTTTTCAAAAGGTTATAAATATCAGGAAAACTTCTCAAAAGTTATGAAGGATATACAATTGTGTGATGCCAACTCAATTTTAAAAAACGAAAATCAAAAAGGCATTGTTAAATGGATGACGTTAGTGCTCTAGCGAACTAGTGGCGTCTGTTTGAGAGAGATGAGGACTGAGCGCATTCGAGACACATCCTTCGCCTGCTTGTTGGTTTTGGGGTTGAAGTCACAGAGGCGTGCCACCCTCTCCCACTCGGTCCCTGGGGCTCCTGTGTCTCCTCCATCACTCTCTGCCATGAGAGCCTCCTCTGAGGCTCTATAAGACACATGGGACCAGAAAGATGCAAGTAAACGCTAATGTGAGAGAGATTATAATTAGAACATATGTACACTAATACACCTTATGACTAACAGGCTGCTCATGCAATTCTTGCCAATGCTCATGACAAACCCCATTGGCTCAATAAATGGTCTAATTTATGATCACTTGCTTTAAAATTACCATTCACAACAGTAAATGGAGTAAAACAATGTTTTGAGACATGCATCCAGTGAACAAGGGAACTAGTAGTAACTAAATGGGTATGTGCTTCTCATACAACATAAACAGGAATTTCTAAACCTACACAAAGCCTATAACATCAGAGTTGGGCTGTTTGTAGAAAGCCTTGTCAGCAATCCTAGTTCGTAGGCAAGGCCAAGAAAGCAGAAGGAAAAGGAGACAGGAAAACAGTTTAAGTGTAAGTAAACAACAAACAAAGGCAAGTAAGGGCAAGCTTGAAGGTTATTGTAAGCAATGAGAGAACCATCACTAATGAGATGAAGTCTACAAACATGATGCAGAACAGTGTCCTTGCTGTTGGTTAAAAGGGCTGGTAAGTGGATATAAAAATGTGAAATAATCACACTATATGTAGTAAGAGTATCTGTATGCATCTGTTCTACATCCAAATATGTTTAGAAATGACTATCTATAATGAATGACACACCCCAAAGTCACCCAATAACATTGGACTAAATTGGATTGTGAAAGGTAGCAATTAAAGGTTTCCAGTCACTGTAATCAGTTAGTCCACTAGCGCTTTTCCTGTAAGCATATCTGTAATGTAAACATCAGCCTGGTGTGATCTCATCGTGGTATTTTCTCCCAGTGCTTAGAATGGCAGAAGCGCAAACTGGTTTCAACGAGATGCAAAGTGATACCGTGCCAGACTTGGGCAGAGTCTGTTGGAAAGTTTGAGGAAGAGGAGAGGTTAGCCTAATGTGCAGAAAGACTTGAGATTGTGAAAATGTTCAACGAAATAAAAATGCATAAAGATCTTATCACAGAAAAACTCCAATAACTCTCAAATAGTGAAGACAAGCTCAAATGAATGGTGTGATTTGGTCCGATAAGAACAAAACCATTTCAACACATTGCACACGATACTGAGTAATGTTCTCATTAACGTTCTGATATAACCATTGGCAAGTATCCAGTTAATCAATAGGACTTTGCGCTAGTCAGATAAGCATGGGGCACTAAATCACCTATTGTTCGCCTTGTTCTTCTCCATCTGCTCATGTTGGTGCACGTGCCAGTCCTCCAGCTCCTTCTTGGCTTTCTCCTTCCACTCGGCCTCAGCGGTCTTGGAGGCAGAGTCTTAGTGGAGAGGGAGAGCAGAGACCAATGTTAGCATGTGCTGCTGTGCTTGTGTACAAGTAGGGACGGCACGACACCGCTTTTTTGTTTACGATCCCGATGCTGGAATCTTAATTATCTGCCAATACTGATCCGATATACAGTACGAATGTATTTTTTTCCTTCATTAAAAAGCTGAGTATTAGGCTAGGCCATTTACTAACTACATTACACTACAACACATTGACATTTTTGATCATTACAATCACTATACACATCCCCCTTCAACACTGATCCCCCTACCACATGACCATCACCTTTCCCTCCAACTCCTCATATATCCTTTTTTAAAATTGAATCTACATCTTTATTTATATTCATGTATTTCCTTCTCTCTCACTATGCTGTTGTGGCAACTGAATTTCCCCTTTGGTGATTAATAAAGTATTTACTTACTTGTACAATTGACACAAAACATATATACACATATGCAACATAATACAAACTTACATTACACACTACCAACACTGATTTAACATTAACCACTAAATGGTTTTGCCTGCGATGTGCTCCATGGATGCGCGTATCTATAAGGGACAGCTATGCTTTTCTCAGGTCCGCTAACTAAGTGATGGCTGCAGTAGACTTTGGTTAAACAAATGAGTTCGGTCCATGGTCATGCTGTATATTGTATATATAGAAAATAAGAAATTGTTAAACTGATTTTTCGGTGTGTTTCTGGATTATTCATGAAGATGATGCAATCGCCAACGTACGTGTGTGCACCCGCATAGACCGGTTAGACAGTGCGACTTGAATGAATGGTGAGAAATGACGTGTCATCCACATTCAGAGAAAACATCCCTGCTTTGAGTTTAACTGACAACTCTTGTTTTAGTTGAGTGGAGATGCCATGTGTGCACATATATGATACTGCGAATTTGAGACTTAACTGAAAAAATCCACTTTTGTCGTCTGCCATAATCTGAATCAAATTTACCAGTGGTTGGGATATAGTAAATGAGAGATTGTGTTCCACTAGAAATGCACAAAGACACATTTTATGATTGCTTCGGTTGTGGTGGTTGTTGCACCAGGGAGAACTGCCATGTATTGCAAGGTGCAAAATGCAGCCCCATGGTTAGCATCTTGGTCTTGGCGGAGAATAACTTTATTGCCATTACTCCCATACTTGCTCCCATGCTTGCCTATTACCATGCCTTCCCACTCACACCTTTTTCCTCAACCCATGCCCATCTCCATTTAGTTTTTACGGCACTGTCAATTTCAGCTACATCGGACCCTTATTTCATGATCGAAGCCTCCATTTTTTCATCGACGAATAAAACTTCACACCACAGGTTTTATTTACAGCAGATAAGACTGGTGTATCGAGCATCAACAGACTATAGCTTATGCTCAATGCCCATAGGCTAGGCCTATACATGATGCGTCTAGGGACATATCGCGAGCAGGCGTTTGCATTTCTACGCGATTCATTCATATGCATTGTATACAAAATATCGTTTCGATCAATACCAAAAAAAGCAGATGGATTACCTGTAGTGACTTGTAAACCATTCCAAACGTCTGCATCTTCTTGATTTTTTGTGATTTAAAATGTTTGGCCAGTTGGCAACAATTATGCATTGTCAAGCTGAAAGCTTCCATCTTTCCGTAAGTGTGACTCTTTTTCTATCAAAAATGCCACTTTACTGCGAATGAAAAAGCTGTGATTTATTTATCTTATCGAGTTATAATTAGTCCATTTGATTTATTTTCTTTAGCCTACTCTGTCACAGGAAAGCCGCCACCATCAACCATCAGCCTATTAATTAAAAAAAATAATTTGAATATATGCTTGAAATGGAAAAAATAAGTGCAGGTTATCCTGTTATTCCCATGTTGGCATGTGTAGGCCTATCAACTGGTATAATTGGTATGGGCTATGCCCGGTATTCACAAAATGAGGAAAAAGTCATGGTATGTAGACCTACGCCAAAGAGTGGACCTATAGGCTACCTAAACTTAACCATTTCGAACGATACACATGACCGTAACAATTTCTATTGTAATACATAAACGTAATAATTTCTAACTCTATCCGAGGGGGGATGCTACCGGACACTGGATAGATATCAACATAGGCTACATATCAAACTTCCTTGTTGCCACCGCTCTGCCCAGTGCATACTGCGCGTAGTGCAATTTTTATTTTTGCGTTTCTACATCTATCAAAAAAATAGCCTCTCTGGACCTGAAATGACGGTAGTGGTAGTGATCCTATGGATCCTCCACACATTTAAAAGTCAGCTTTGAATTGAAAATGAACTATACAAAATATAAATACTATTGTATTATGTCTCTTTCGGCTGAATAGCAGGTTTGATTTGCAACATAAGAAGAAGCTGAGTGAGAAAAAAAAGGAGTATCGGAGCTATGCATAGACTCCAGCCACCGATACCAATATTAGGCCAGTATCGGACAGATAATGGTACCAAATATTAGGCCAGTATCGGACAGATACCGATCCCCAGTATCGGATCGGTGCATCCCGATGTACAAGTGGGTGGGAGACAGGTCAGCATCCAATATTGCAATGTAAAAAATAAAATAGGCAGTGCTGGTGTGTTTTCTTTACCGAGCTCTTCGAGGCGTTCCTTCTGTTCCTCCCTCCACTTGCGTAGGCTCTCCGGCTCTTGCCTCAGCTGATCGACCTGGGCGATGGCTGCATAGCTGTCAGTGGGGCCATTGGACTCCTGTTGGCGAGGTGTGGGGAAATGTCATGTAATCATCTGCATCATCATCATCAATCGATCGCTGCTTGGTGAATCAATTGAACACTAGCTTGCACAACACTATTGTAAAGGAACAAGGAAATACATGATTAAAAACACATTTTAACATAAACAGATTGGATGAATGGGAATAGCAGATTGCAATGTAATATATATATATATATATATATATATATATATATATATATATAAAGACTTACCTGGAACATATCACCGTTGACTATTGCAGGCTCCCCTCCAAAACCGTCTATTAGACAGAAACAAGGCTGTCTTTAGAAAACCAGTTTACACGCCTGGGTGTTTGCAGGTACTAACAAGTTGGTCCACTTGTCCCTTGGACAGAGTTGCAGTAAAATGCAGATGCACCTGTTTGGTCACTGATGACGTCACTCAGCGATTGCCTCCATTCACAAGCGTTTTGTTTGTTTGGTTCCCAGAAGAGGGAAGCAAACGTTATCATTGGTTACGTTTCAACAATACGTGTAATACTGCGTGTGACAAGATGTGAGGAACGTGGAAATAAAATGGCAATGGGTGAATGACTTGTCAAAACTACGTTGCTAACGTCAAAGCTAACACTATGCTAATAACCATCACCTTAGCGAGCAAGCTAGCGTCACTAGCTCTCTTACTTCTCTCCCTTTTGTGGGAGACGCCATAACAGCACGAGTAACACGGGGGGAACACGTATTATATATCTTACTGGATTCTAATGAGCTACTAACAGTGACCAGTTGAAACAATACGTAGTTTAGCAGCTGCTGTACTAAAGCTACATTAAGCTAACGCTAGCTAACACAACAACACGCACCGTATAGCGGCTCCGGCGGGGGAGCAGGCTGCTGCTCGGGTCCGTCCAGCGCCCCGAACCCGCCGAACCCGCCGTCTCCTCCGTCGTTCTCGATCACCGCTATCTCGCTCTCCTGCTGTGCCAGGAAAGCGGCGGCGGGGTCCTCCTCGGTGGCGTGCAGCACCACTCCGTTGTCAGCCATCTTCTTGCGCGCACAGCAACACACTGGAGAAAGTGAAGTTTTGGGAGAGCGAGGCGCGGTGAGCAGAGTTAAAGGGGTCTGGCTGAGAAGTGCACACACTTGTTTTACACGCTGTTCATTCAAAAAGAATGACTAGACTATTTCCCAAATGGGGGTGACGCGTGACGATTTGATAGAATAAGCCACAGTCCGGTATTGTCTCTATATTCGCTTATAATCCTTAGTGATGATTCATGGTTTCTTCATTAGTCCAGCCGGTCTGGGGTCAAGTGGAGGAGCGGTGACTTTGTCACCCCCTGCTGGTGAAAACACGCCAATGCAATCAGTCACCCAGTAAACAGATAGCAACGTTTAGTTAAATTAAATTAGTTATTTAAAGTTTTTGGTGAGATTTTCCACAACAGTATACCTACTTTATTTAGCAGCAGTCATATTTAGAATAATTTCTAATATGTATTACATGATATGTGTAATAAAAAAAAGGTAGTGAAGATATATGCGTGGCAAAAAAAAAATGTTTGTTATGTATTACACGTCTTTCACATTTTAACTCATAAACTAAATATTTTTTGTAGGGTTAGGGTTATATATATTTATTGATTTTCGTTCACAACATGGATGTAGCCACACCAGAAACATCAGTACAAAACGCCACATTGCAAACGTTTTACCCCCCAACCTCCCTCCCCCAGAACACAATACAAACACCACACAGACACACATACACGCACACACTCAACCTGATAGAATTCAAATACAACAAAAACATTTTTCCTGTACATTGTTTACAATTTCTTTTCAGGTAAAACCTGCCTTCCGCACTATCATGATGTTCATGGTTCCCAGAAATGAACAGAGTCTTTCTGCTTGCCCTTAGCAAGTTAGTCTTTCCACACCTATACAATCCGCAAGCTCCCTCGTCCACATTCCCAATGATGGAGCGTCCATACTCTTCCAGCATAGTGCAATAGCTCTCCTGGCTTGAATACGTCCAAAGTCCAGTAGTTTAGTCTGTTTCGATGTTTGTATAAAGTCATTCGGATATATTCCACCAAGCACACAGAGTTTAACATCTAAAGGGACAAACATTTTATAACATCCTTCCAGAAGTTTTGGATCTTTAGACATTCCCATAGACAATGATATAAACTATTCATAATTAACTAATAATGATATAAACTATTAATAATTGATTGGGTTGTATATTCTAAAGGCAAAATGTATTATACTCATAATGCATAACGCATATTTAATCACTACTCTCATTGAAACAACCGCCGCCTTTTAACGTATCCTTGCTTGTTGTTATTATTATTATTATTGTTGTTGTTGTTGTTATCATTATGTTGTGTTGGTGAAGAGACACGGGGCCCATGTGACTTGCTGACGTGCCCGTCGGGTCTACTAAAGGGAATCTCAGGGAATGAGCGCTGCTGCTCCAGAAGGGATCCGCGGTGTCTGACGTCCGCTTTGAGGAAGTCCGAAGGGCTGGTCTAACTCAGGTCTGATCTAACTCAGGTCTACTGACACCGAAGTCTTCATCCATCCAGACAAAACGCGATGTCTGGCGACGAGCAGAGAGAGGGACAAGAGGTAAGGCGTTCATTCTTTTTCTACAGAAGAAACAACGCAAACCTTTTGGCTGAAGTTCGCGTCTTTGAGACGTAGACGTTTAGAAAGACGCGAAGTTTCGCGAAGAAAGTCGCGGCGCGCTCATCTTACAGGCCCGCAGCGCACGACGAAACTTTTCGAAAGTTCGCCTTTTTTCGTCCGCAGTCATTCACGTCCTAAACTAAATGCGCGAATTCAAGGTTTGACGAGTGGCCTGTTTAGCTGCCAGTTTGCGCAAGGTTATAAGTGTTGTCAAATGAGTATCTAGTAATAAAAAGTACTAATAACGCTGTTATTTCACTAGTTAACAGGTCTGCGCTCTGTATAGGCGGTGGATTGGTTTGCATGTGTCCATTCATTCATCTTTAATGGCTCTTCATTATGTGGCTTCAGTTTGACCTCGTTCTGCATGCATGTTTGAATAGGCTACTGTAAGATGTATTAATCAGTAGGCTTACCCCGTTGATGTATTGGGGTTCATCCTTTTGCTGAGGTAATATAGGCTAGTGTAACGGGTTACAGTTACAAATTACAGTTGCAAATTAATTAGTTACAAATGAGTACACTCGTTTGCTTACTTTTAAAATAACAATCGATTCTGGTATGTCATAGCAACGTTATAGCTATGGTACACTAAGCTTCACGTTTTCCTCCATTTTTATGTGATGGCTGGCAATAGTTGAGCCATATTGCTTGTGAGACATGGAGGAAAACGTCCGTGAACAGCGAGCAAACTTAAAAGGCAACAACAGCCAAGATCATTCAACCTCTGTTACTATTAGTAGGAGGTCATAAATTAGCCTCTGAGTTAAGTTGTCTTGTGCCTGAACCCACTTTGAGTTTGTATGCATTGTACTAGTAGGTTTCTTTCTTAAGCAAACCATTATTATAGAATATGTTGTAGAATATAACTCTTTTGTAAAAGTTGGTGCCAGAGTTATTAGCCTAAGTAGTGCTACACTTTGTGGTTTTTCTGCATCATTCTTTGTTGATGTGTATTTGTTGTTACTGTTAGTTAATTCTATATTATTTGTTACTATTAGCAGGACATAATAACTTAATTGCTGGTTGTGTGTTCCTTTGCTTTAACTTTCTGGCAAGTTTGCAAGAACATTCATCTTTTGTAGTTCATGAGGTTTCCTTTAAGCTTTCTTGTGGAATTGAATAGAGTAGAATAAAATGGAATAGATTAGATTGTTTAGCTTTTTTGTGTGCAAATCTGGTGCCAGAGGTACGGGTAGTTGAGTCCCTCTCTCTCTCCTTCCCCTCCTTCCCTCTGTGACTCATGTGGGTGTTGGGCTGAAATAGTTTGGTGTAGATTTACATTCCTTATATAGCCTCTGAGGAGTGTAGAGGCAAGGGCTTGCCTGTGTCACAAGAAAAAAAAAGAGAGTGGGGGGGTTGGGTTTGCCAACAGAGCGAGCGAGCGAGAGAGAGAGAGACAGCACAAAAGTCAGCTTGCCTTAGCTCACCCGGTTTTTACTTTTCTCCCTGGTCTGGGCTGTTGGCCAGTCCCACAGTATAAGGTAGGTTTGCATGGACACATCACAGTTAGCCAAAGTGTCATGAAGAGTGGTGGTACCTTTTGACATGGGGGGCGGGGGAGGAGCATGAGTTGGAGTGGGGTTACAGGTACAGAGGTCAGTGGTACTGGCCTGCTACTCACTTGGTGAGCCCAAGCCACATTGATCTGGGTGTCAAGTTGCCCTTGGTTCTTAAAATGACATGGGCTTTATTTGTAATTTTGTTTTTAGATTCCGACATCAATACTAATATGTGATTAAATTGTTCCAATTCATTTGTATGTGTCTATTTATTGAGCCATACTTGTATATTGCCATTGTTTACTGTACATTGCATATGCGTGGTTAATTATGTAGGCTACTGACACTTTTCGCACAAATTAAGTTCCTAGCAGGAAAATAAAGTAAATTCCTCTTTCCAGTCAGAATCACTGTTCACTTACGTTCACACACAAATGGGCCTAATTTAACAGCATCTGACAAGTAATTTGCACCTATCACCTACCTTTAATGATACATTATAATAAGGATTGGAACGGGCTACACCTTTTTGGTTGGAAAAAAAATCTTGGCAACAATATCACTTTGCTGCTCACATTATGTGCTGAACCGTTCCTTGCAAATGTATGCGAGCGGCATCTGGGGTACTTGTTTGATACAGGAAAAATAATGATGATCTCATAAAAAATATATTCAACCCTATCCCAGAATTAATTAATGCAGTGTGTTCTTTTTTCTCTCCTTATTTCTTACTCAAGGCCATGAACGTCTACAGCATTACCCTCGCCGGCCCGGCACCATGGGGTTTTAGACTGCAGGGTGGGAAGGACTTCAGCATGCCCCTCACTGTTTCAAGGGTAAGAACTGAAATATCTATATCTTGTTTTATTTATTGCTTATCTTGCAGCTCATGTCCTACGATAAGTCTTTGTTCCATTAACTGTTTTTTTTTATTTTTTATCATGTTTTCAAGGCCTATCCCAGTGTCTTCACCAATGGTTAGCTTTTTGTTAACATTTGTTCCAAAATGGACTTGGGTCGTATTTGTATGATTCTACAAATATGAGGCGAAATTCACGCTCCTGCCGAAACAGCTGTGTGTGTTGTCAAACAGATTAATTAAACCTGCTCCCGATAGCCTACCACTCATCAGTACTTAGCCTAATACAAAACCTAATAAACAGACTCAAAACAATTAAGTTCACATTATCTCTCCTAAACTATTCACCAGCCACCGTGCTAGTGAATTAATTAGACCTCATTCAGACTTAATTTTGTAATCACTGTGATTTCAGTTTGATGTTTGAGTATCTCAAACAATGCTTTCTTTTCAACAAAGTATTGAGTTTAGGAAGCAAAAAAAATTGGCGATCTAACATCAAACTGAAATCACATTGGTTACAAAGTATATTCATAGTCTATTGAAAACACAACGGCTAATAGGATGTTAGAGGTGTACTTTATAGTTCAAGCGAGGAAATCCCGATGACGCACAGGGAACCCCCAGACAGGCACACTCACAAATCATGTCCAGTTCCAATATAAATAGGTATATAGGCCTACATATAGAAAGTACAGATAAATATATATTTCTACTTGAAAATATATATAATATAATACATATTATTTTTAAAGTCGGGTCATTTTTGGATGATGGATAATACATTCTACAATAAAAAATAAAAAGAATAATATATATATATAATTATCTGGGGGGCCAAATAATATTGCCTGCCATGGCCCACGGGCCCTAGTTGCCAACCCCTGTTCTAGGTCAACTCTCATTCCAAGAGTCTGATGCAGTGTTTGTTTGAACTCACAACACTTACCGTTTACCAGGACATGTGGGTTTCTTTGGAACACTTTGCCTTTCATTTTGGTCACCACACCTTCTCTAAATGGATCTTCAACTACACTGTACATTTCTGTCGCTGACGAAAAGATCAACAACCACTTTCCTTACCATATAAGTGCAGTGTTTCTTTTCTCAACACGCACACCAATGTGAACACGCATGCTCATAAAAAAAAAAAAATCCAACATTGCTGCCAGACATTGCGCACACAGACCTGGCATTCTATTATACGTTCGTTTTCATTGGCAGTGTTTTATTGCGACCTTAGAGGCCCATATGACCTATAAATGCTACACAGATTTGCATATGACAATTTAATTAATGTTTGCAATTTTCTTTTTCAGAGATTAATACAAGTTGATAGATAGCCTTGTGTGAATCCATCCAAAGTGACCTCAGTCTCACAAAGTTACCTTGGGCGACCATAGTGGTTCAAATACACTGGACGTAAAATACTCATTATGACAACATGGCGTTTTTAATTTGTGATATTGATCATTACATTCATCATAGTAGAACATCAACCTGTTGACTATATACAATTATTGTATGGTGAGATCCTGCTCTATCCTGTGTATTTACGTGGGATCACTGCAATGTACTGTTTGTGTGTGTGTGTATGTGTAGCCTTGTGTGAGCAAGGAATTGACGTAAAGCTGCAGCAAGGGAAGCGGTTATCACTGTCTTGTCAGTACATGTTTCATACCTGCCTGTCTAGTTGGCAGCCGTCAAAGTCAGGAAAAAAAAACAGAAACCCAAAAATGTTCCTGTTGGATGCATGACAGGAAATAGTTTCTCATACCCTAAAATAAGGATGAAGGATTCTAGGAACTTTATGTGATGAATGCCTAAAACAAAATTTGCGATTTTGGGGTATGATTCACAACTTCAACTCGAAGGAATGTTACTGCTCTTGGTTGGTAACAGCAGTTAAGCCACTGTTATTCATATTATTTTTGGCTAATCATCGCCTAGTGCACAATTTCCTAGTTACACGTCACATCATAACTGCTTTCCTTCCCGTCCCCAAAGAAAGTCTGTTTTTGTTTCAGTTTACTAGGAAGTCTTACCCACCAACCTTATCACCTTTAATATATCCTTTTCATTGTTACACATGGTAGCCTGAGGCGATAATGCCTCCCAGACCTGAAACAACAATGATGTAATAGGGGGCGGGGGAGTAATGACTGGTTAGTGGCTAATATACACCTAGCTTGTTCCCCTAGTCTTCTAGGCTTTAGGGTACAGGAGCTGAAGATATATGACTTGCGCAGTTCTCAGAGTTTCTCCGTCTCGTGTGTTTTTAAGGCCGCCGGCCCTTTTTGTTTTACTATGTTGTCATGAATGGCGAGCCAGTGAATCACACAGACATGACGCGAGAATGGAAACAGCCCATCCAGAGGAAGTGGACATAAAAGATGTATCCCGTCTTGACATGAGTGACAGTGGGAGACGCCAAACCTAGAGTGCCTTGGCTAACTGTGCTCGTGTTTAGTGTGTGGTCCTGTCTGACGAAAGCCCACGAGATAAGCATCTCAATCCAGGGCTTCTATTAAAACAGATTACACAGCAAAGGACATGAAGAATGACAGGACAAAAGGCTATGTTAAACACTAAGGGGCGACGAGATGATCACTATTGATAGCGCCAAAAAGATCAATGTAGAGTGTTTTTTGGGGAGATGAGCTAATATGTCGGGGGTTGTTGAGTAATCGGGAGGTCTGACAGGGGGATTATTACTAATGGTTCCTTTGTAGATTTGGTCTAGCCATGGCTGATTTTAGTTTCTGCTAATATCTTTTTGAGGTCTTTGTTTTTTTCCCACCCCTTGCTGTAAGCTATTGTAAATGAGAGTAATTGTTTTCGTGGCATCGATTTAGAAAGTCGTGGGGAAGTTTGTCCTACTTTTACGGCGGAATTGTGAGAGTTACATGGTGAAATGCTCACTTATTTTCCTATTTCCTCCCTATTCTCTCCCTGGCCCTCGAAAGCTTTCTCTGCATTCCTGGGATTGTTCACATATCCATCCTGCCCCTACCAACAGACCACCCCACTGTCTCCCCCCTCAGCGTCCGATATGTTGCCTGGGGCCTCGTTCTCTCCACAACACAATGGACAATACCTCTAGCAATACCTCCCCCGGTTAAATTGGTGATTGAAGACGGTGTCAGGACAGATTGTTAGGTCTAACACACACACACACACACACACACACACGTGCATACACAGACAGAGCCTCCAGCAACCCCAGTTCCCCCATGAGAAGCCTTCCCCACTATTAATCTCTGATCTCCCGACACTGGGACTCCATAAACGTTATTATTATAGGATAGAAAGGAAACCCTCAAGAGCCTTATTGTTTCTATCACAGAGAACACTGAAACCAAACCATACGATTGGAGGTAACCTCAGATGATGTCATGTTAATAAGCAAGTGGGTGAAATTAGCTCAACGTTGTCAACCCGTCCGTAGCTGGTTATGTCTTCTGCTGGTGTTGTTTGTGTGTGTGCTGTTTGTTTGTTTCAGGCCATCTGCGTCCCACCGTAAAAAAATAAATAGACAGCTTTTCTTTTTTCTTCGTCTCAAACATCGGTAAATAGATAATTCAAAGACAACTGATGGAGTCTCCACGGGAGGTGTTGTGTTTGCTTGCCGGCTATTTGGATGGTGAATGTGTTACATTGCGATGGGTTTACCGGCGCTGTGTGTGTATGTGTGTGCGTATGTTTTCCAGGTGAGTTAGCATTGGGTTGGCTATTCTCACGGCAGCCGGTACTGCCCACACCACATGGCCGCAGGTTTGGCTTTCCATTTCTCTGAGGGATATTTATGGGCGTTACATCAGCTGAGCTGTTGCCAGTGATGTAAGGGCAGACTCCTCGTTCGGCCCCCAAATAGCTGGGGAAGGAATAAAAAGAAGGAGCTGCTATGGAGTTGCACGGCTAGTACATTCACAACCCCCAGCCCTCCTCCTCCTCCTTCTCCCTTTCAATGAACTCCAGCAGTATTTGTTTAACCAACAGAAAAAGGTCTAACAAAAAAAGGAAACCAACAGCAAAAGGAAGTCTCTAAGAAACTTAATCGTAGTGGGATTGTAAGCCGGAGCATACCTAAAGCCCGTGGAGGGACACGCTTGATAGATGAATTCCAAAATGTTGCGACTAGGAAAGCGTTGGCCGTCTCTTTGAAATTTTATAGCCCACAAAAATATCTCTGTCAACGTCTCCACTTGTCCGAGTGTGCTCTGAGAAAGACGAGGGCCACGAGCTATTAGGCCTAACTCCTCAATTATGGATAGCTTTAGTCCTATAAATGATGTCACGCCATGAAAACTGTCCCGAGATATCCTGCGAATGATCAACAGTCATATTTGCCCTGAATCATTTATGATGATGTATGTATGTGTGATGTATAATGCAGCTGTTGCGAGTTTGTCTGCTGCTTAAGACGAATGAGTCATATTAAAAAGCCATCGTTTTTGAATAGGGGGCCGCACCAGCGGGGCTGCCGCGCGAGTTCTCGTACTTGTTTTTGAGGTATGGCGCAATGTACGGGGGCTTGTTTTCCACACTGTCCTTCGTCGTATTGACTGACCCAAGGAGGAGGAGGAGGGGGGGTATAGGGTGTCCTGTATGCCCCCCCAACCCGCCTGCAGCCCCCCTCCCGGGGCAAAGCTCTGAGCACAGCAACTTTACTGCTGCTGCCTTGTGAAGTGAGACAGCAGCTGCACACGGAGTGTCTGAGCCAGCAGCACAGGTGTCTGCGTCCATCAGCTACCCCCCGCGTGCACGCATCACACACACACACACACACACACATGCGCGCGCTCATGCACACGCACAACACGCACAAAACACATGAAAATACACATGCTAATACCCGATAAGACACACGCACACAAATGAAAATACCCACGCTAATACCTAATACACGCACACACGCATGCGCACACACATGCACACGCACACACACAGCATGTGTGTATGTGTGTGGATTGCTTCCCCTTTCTTTTCATCTTTCCCCACCTCACTTTTTTGTGTGGAAATAGATGGTAGATGGATAGATAGATAGATGGTATTTTTTGTCCACACAGCCTTCAGCTCTGGTGACTGCCTTCACCTCTCTCTTTGTTATGTAGCACCATGATGCCCCCTTGTTTCCTTGAAGAACCTGGTTGGCAGTGAGGCCTTCTCTAGTCTAGACCTATGTAGAAACAGCTTTTGAAGTGTTTCCTGCAACAGACGAATTATGTTCTGGACCACATAATTGCTTCCAGTGATTCATCAAAAGGCGATCGGCTATGGGAATGAAGTTTACAGAACTTGGCCAAAGAATTATTTCTCTAAGCCATGGAATGCAGATGTAATTGGTACTTCTTGAACATCCATTTTTATTAGTATTTTAGTCTATCTATTTTTCAATGCGAGACCAACACTAACTC
>OMKN01031729.1:0-11765 GCA_900302345.1 Melanonus zugmayeri | reverse complement strand
CCCTGTGTGCCAATTATACAAAACAAAAAGAAGTGTTCACCCACACAGGAGCAGAAGAACGTAACCCCCGGGCTTCACCTTCCATCCATCCAACTTTCCATATGTTTTTCAGAGTAAATTGAGCTGTATTGCGTTTGGTATTGTTTGCCTTTTTTCTCGCACTCTGGAGGGTGATAGCCATCTCATTCAGAGGAAGACAATCAAAATGCTACCCATTCTGCTGGGTGGTAATAACGTAAAACTGTTTTATTTTTTTATGTTTTTGTTCTATTTGTACCATGGTTATTTGTAGAGCCATTATTGCTTTGTTATTCTATGGGATCCATATTAGATTTGCCTTGCAGTTATTGATTCATTTGTTGTCAGTGTGTCTTCCCGCACAACATAGTGCTGTTTACTTAACTAGAATTCACTATATACTATATTATAATTACTATATTATATTGCATTTGTCTCATCTGAGAAGTCAACAGTGTTTGAAAACAGACAGAACTTTTGTCATTTTGTGCATCCGGCTTTAGATCCACAATCCCAACCCCACCCCCCGCAGGGCGACCAAGCAGTGCAGCCAGTCTGCATATATTAGCCAAAGCAATGATGTGGATGCTATGCATCACTTTGATGTGTTTTTGTTTGTAATTCACTGTCCCTGTCAGCGGGCGTTGAGGCTGACTCTTCTCCACGGGGCTCGGAAGCAGTGACTAGGGTTAATGACTAGGGCTGAACAATATGGTAAGAAAATCATATTGCGATTGTGATATGATTCACTATTAGTGGGAATGATCATTTTTGCATCACAATTTTCATTTTCACTGAAAAAACTATCGTGATGTGACATTTGTTGGGGTCTGTACCAAACCAACATGTTTTCGTACATCTGGAGAAAAAAATATGTAGGCCAGGGCATCTCTGCAGCACTACAGTACTTCATTTATAATGGTGTTATAAATATACATTTACACATTTTACCTTTATCCAAAAATTGCAGCTCCTGTGATTTGGATATTGCACTTGGTCATATTGCGATTTCGATAATATTTCAATTAATTGTTCAGCCCTATTAATGACCCACCCCCAACAGAAACTCCGGACACTAGCGTTCGGGGGGACGGGGCGCATGGATGTAGTCACATGTCGACATCAAAGAGTCGGGTTGGGATGGATTATGTTAAGTCAACTATGCAGTGCACATTCAGCGAAGGGGAAAACACACTGGGTTCATTCTTTCAACTTCTACATGAAGAGATAACCCATTTTCACAGGTGTGTATAAACAAAAGCAAAAAAAGGGCATGTATATATTCATAGACTGAGGGGGGGAATCTCTTAGGCATTGGATTAAAACACGCTCCACAGCAGACGTTTAATATACCTGGTGCGGATATATTTATATATATTTTGTTATTTCACACTTCTCCTCTAGCGATGCTCTGTATTATTTCAGTTGCACTTTTGCTTCTTATGTCAAATCTCCCAATGCTTCCGAGCACTGTGGGCGAAAATCAATGTACAGCACCAAGCTTTCCACAAAGCTCTAGTGCTAGCTTAAAGGTGCTAATCCTTCATTCCTGCATCAAACAAAACGAGTGGGAAGCCGTTTCCTTTTGACCATTGACAATTGCATGGAAACAGAGGATGTGTTTTCTTGAAAGTGAAAGTGATGTATTTGTGGAGAGGATTGCCTGCTTTAGTAGCGGCCATAATGTCTTATGTTTGACCGTCTCCTTGATGGATCTCTAATGGCTGCTGTGTGTTTATGGGTTCCTGTCTGTCCTTTATGGTCGACCGCCATGCTGTTTGCGGTAAGTGTTTGGCATGTTGTATCTTGCCAAAGGATGCTTAAGGATGCATGTGCACAGGTAGGATAGGAAGGATCGTCTGTTAGGGTGTGTGACTCTTGGCCGAATGGTTCTCCGGGAACCCTAACCCCCTAACCCCCTAACCCCCTAACCCTAACCCTAACCCTCTACCTGTAGGCATCCTTGAGCAAGTAGCCTAAACCCTACCTGCTCATTAATGGCAAAAAAATTGTGTTGTTTCGGATAAAAGCCTCAGACTATCCCACCATCTAATTTACTATTTAGTCATTTTGTAGACACTTTTATTCAAAGCAACTTACAGTGAATTTACATCCATGTCATAAAGGAGCAGGTAGAGGTGAGGCATCTTCGGGATAGAACCCAGTACCTTTCAGTTGTGAGTCGCTGTAACACCCTTGCCACTACTCGACTTTTATGCCACCTATTTTGCTAAATATGATGCTAATTTCACCCCTCATTATGATTCCCCTTCAAAACAATGACACTGTGCAAATGGCTTGACCTTTTCCCCGGCAAGAGATTAAAAAAGCCCATTAGAAACAACTAATTGAGTGAATAGTTTGGTAATGCACTACGAGCCCAGTCCCTGGTGATGACGACAGGCGTTCAATGTAGTAGGTAATGAATGTATCATCATGACTGTTTGGCCCATCAGATAATGTTTGCGCAAAGCAACTCTTAGTATCGCTGTAGCCTATATTGTCAGCAGGGTGGTATAGTGTTGGTGAACTGGTTCTGGGTTCCCAATATCCACAAGCCTACCTGTAGGCATCCTTGAGCTTGGGATGACTAACCTCTACCTGCTACCGTTATAACATGCATCTTAATTCACTGTAATACGCTGTAATACATCTGCTAAATAACTAAATTATATGTACTTAGTGCCAAGCAATAAAGCAATAATGATCACTGCAATCTATGTTCTGTTAAAGAAATAAAAACATTTTCTCTGACAAGATAGGCTACTTCATTTAATCAAAAATAGTTTGGGGAATAACCTTAAGAAAAACAAATAGCGTGTCGATTTCTTGTTCTTCTCCGTATTTCAACGGAGTCTAAATAATGGTGGCTAGCGGTTTCTGTTTAATTTCCATAAACACACAGGATGTCTGTCTTCAAATTGGATTACACAGCGTGTTTGTCTTGGAGCTAAATCCTGTCGTCTGTTTGTGTGTGTGTGTGTGTGTGTGAGATATTTGCCATTAGTCAGACATCAGCGGGTTGTTTAATGTACAAGGCTAATTGCAGGTAGTAGAAGAAGAGGAAGAAAATGCATTACATAGAGGGGAGGCCCTGAAGGGAGAAAAAACAAACCCTCACAAAAAAACTAACAAAGCATGAGTAAACACTTTTCCGCACTCACCCTTCACCTCCTCCTCCTCCCCTCCTCTTCCTCCTCCTCGATTTCCTTTTCCCCATCTCCTCCTTCTCCCCACCTCCCCCTTCCCATCTCCTCCTCCGCCACCTTTTGCTATTTCGTTATTTGGAGAGGAAAGGCTCGGAAGAGATGATAAAGTGAAATGCCAAATGAGATGTGGGGGTGTAACGTGCAATGCGTCATTTTGAGTCAGTTGTTTTTTTGTACTGACCCATGGTCCCTCCCTCCAAGGTGCCCCAGTGAGGGACAGAGGGTGTGTCATTGAGATGTTCAACATGTGGTCAGAAGGTCTTGTGCTTAACTACTGCAACTCTTTCTCCATGGAGGCCAGCTGGAGTTGGAAGGGGAGGTGGGGGTTGGTCAAGGGTATTCTAATCATTTTCAGAATAAACTAACATCTGAATTTCTCCTTCAATCTGTACTGATATGATTTGGAGATAAGAAGATTTATTTTGAGAGGATATTTAATTTAGTATTCCAAATAGTTAATAAGGCATATATATATATAAGAATAAATACAATTGTCAGGTTTCTCTTGGCCCACATACATCCTACATGAGTCCCAGAAACAATAACCTGAGGGGGGATGACACAGCACAGGGAGGGTCAAAGGTCAAATCTAGAGTGTCCTCTTGTAGTGTCCTCACTACAAGGTTGGTCCAAATGTTATTTAGCCTCCTGTTATCTTCAAATGTACTAACATCTTTTATCCTTGGGGACAATTTGACCCCAGCAATTTAAACCTCCAGAAAATGATTAGAATTGAAATTGTTACCCAAGTTTATGTGTCAGGTACTTGATGTTTCTTTGTTGACTACGTAAATAGCTCTTTAAATAAAACATAAACAATAAAACAACACTAATGATAATCATGATGACACTGTTGTCAAGAGTCAACATGGAGATTACCACTACTACAAATAATAATCCTAACAATAACACTACAAGAGGGGCAGGATAGGATACTGGCTAGGGTGTTACACTGCCACCCAAATGCTACTGGGTTCGATCCCCAATGTCCACAGCCTACCTGTAGTAAGCATCCTTGAGCAAGATGCCCTAGTCCTAATGACATGCATCTGAAATCACGGTAAGTTGCTTTGGGCAAAAGTGTCTACTATGTGCTTCCAAACCTATTTTGGCACATGTACGCCCACAGTAACATCAGTACGCCTCAAGTACCCCTTCAAATAATAGTAATAGTGTCTTATAAAAGACACTAGCTCAAAGGACAAGCCTGGTGTATTTCTGCTTATTGTCTCTGCTCAGTGAAATTACCTAAACAGACAATGTTGTATTGTACAGATCACAATCAACACAACAGCTCTGTGACTCTTGTTTCATTGTACTTCCGGACAACAATGGAAAAAAGTATTCGCCAAAGGTCCATCTGCTGTTCCTTAGACAGACTAGATTGTCTGGGAGGGAGAGAGGGAGAGAGTGGGAGAGAAAGAGAAATAGGGCTGAACAATTAATCAAAATATTATCAAAATTGCAATATGGCCAAGTGCAATATCAAATTGCAGGAGCTGCAATTTTTTGATAAGGATAAAATGTGTAAATGTTACAACACCATTATAAATGAAGTGCTGTAGTGCTGCAGAGATGCCTTGGCCTACAAATGTTTTACTCCAGATGTTAGAAAACATGTTTGTTTGGTACAGGCCCCGACAAATGTTACATCATGATTTTAATAGTTTTTTCAGTAAAAATGAAAATTGTGATGCAAAAATGATGATTCCCACTAATAGTGAATCATATCGCAATTGCAAGATGTCAAAATAATTAGCCCTAGAGAGAATGCAGTACAACATAATAAATAAACTCAAACTGAATCATTGTTGTTGTTGTTTTTTTAACTTTGTTTACAACCCAAACTATAGTGTCAGTCCAGGCTTGGAGGAAGAGCATTCTGTCAGGCTGGAGCCAGTTCAAAGCAGAGGGACCAGGTGCCCAGTTAGCCGGGACTTTGGTCTCATCCAAATGCCACAGGCAACCCTCGTCCAATGGCTTCATGGAGAGAACCACAACACCACGTTTGTTTAGTCAATGGCGGGGGGGGGAAACAGAATTGTGTCCTACGTTCAAAGCCAGGTTGAAGTCATCTTTTGGTTTTCACTGTGTTTACTGTAACAACAGTGAAAGTCCCAGATCAATCAAAATATTATCAAGATTTTGATTGATCTGGGCGACAGTGGCTCAGGAGGTAGAGCGGTTGTCTGGCAACCGGAAGGTTGCTGGTTCAATCCCGGGCTCCTCCTAGCCAAGTGTCGAGGTGTCCCTGAGCAAGACACCCTAACCCTAACTGCTCCCGATGAGCTGGCTGTCGCCTTGCATGGCTGACACCGCCATCGGTGTATGAATGTGTGTATGAATGGGTGAATGTTAGGCACTAATTGTGAAGTGCTTTGAGTGGCCACTGGTCAGAAAAGCGCTATATAAATGCAGACCATTTACCATTACACTCAATGGCAGTAGGTGTGGGGCAAAAACATCATACCTTTATACATGACATCACACCATTATACACGACCACTACCGTCTGTAGTGGTTATTTCCTGGCCTATTGATAACCACTATGGTGGCTGAGCTAAAATGTCTGACACTCCACATCCAAAATGATCCAAGGTCCACAGAAAGTTGTTTTCCGAAAAATAACGCAATATTTATTACAACTAATAAATGAATACAAAGCTCAGAAGTTCAAAATGTAAAAGAAAATAAGGATTGGAAAGATAAACTAAGGATTGTCTATAATAACGAGCAGGAGCAGTCTCTGTAGTAGCCTGGACTTGAGGATGTGAGATCAAAGACTGTGTCTTCCTGCTCCGGCCACACCCTCCTGGTATAACACCTGCCTCTTATCTCCCCTTCCGGACACTAAATGGGGTTGACTCAAACAAAAAGTATGAGACACTGCAAAACCCAAATATAACCATTTTGGCTCATACACATCCGGCCCCTAAATGTTTTAGGCATAACATGAAACAATTACTCAACCTAGTATTAATGGAGCCAGTAAATAATATCGAAAAAAGACATACATTACACGTTCTTTGATTCAGTCCTTAGTGTTCTTCTAACAGCAGGCAGAGCTTTGTAATTGGCCACTCTAAAATGCCTGTCTTCATCTTGAGTTTAACCGACCAGACCAATCCTCTGGAATCAGACTTTGTCTCCAGGATTCTTGCCAGAGGCCACGAAGATTGCGGGGAGGAAGGGTCAACTACCATTACGATGTCTCCGACCTTGAAGTTCTCTCTAACCTTGGACCACTTCTGTCTTTCTTGCATAAGTGTTAGATATTCTTGCGTCCATCTCCTCCAAAACAAGTTGGCCAGGTACTGTATTTGTTTAAACCAGTGCCTGGTGTATGAGTCAGCCCTGGAAAACTCACCAGGAGGGAGAACTGGTTGGGAGTTAAGTAAAATAATGTGGTTTGGGCTAAAAAGTGCCAATTCCGAAGGGTCAGAGGATGTAGTGGTGATTGAGGTGGGCGGTTGTTAAGGATTGCCTCACAGAAAGGTGTCTGGAGACCTTCATCATCTACTGTTTGTTGGTGCAGAAGAGAGTTCAGGACCCATCTTACTGACCTGATCAGTCTCTCCCACACCCCACCATGGTGAGATGCTCCTGGTGGATTGAAACTCCAGCTTATTCCCCTCTCAAGCATGGCATTTTGGAGCTTACTGCTGTTGAAGCTGGACAAAGCCCTTTTCAGTTATTTTCATTGTCAGACCAGATGTGCTTCACCTGGCCTCGTCTGCATACAAATCTCCTTATGACATGGATACAGGAGTCTGTGTCAAGGGAGCAGGCCATCTCGAGATTAACGGCTCTGCAAGACATACATGTAAAGAGCACACCATATCTTTTTACCAAACTTCTTCCTCTTTTGGTTTATATTGGCCCAAAATAGTCCATGCCAATATTGGTGAATGGTGGGAGGTCTGACTTTTCTTCTTTGTTGTGACAAATCAGCCATCTTTTGCTCCCCTGTCCTGCCTTTCAAGTGCCTGCAGACCACACATTTTGAAACGATCCAATACTGCTTTCTTTCTGGACTTGCCACCTCTTAAGGGCCCATTGACTACCCATCCCACTAGGGTATTCACTGCATAGGGTCCCTCACCCTGACTGTTTATAATTTCCCAGGGTTCAATAACTTTTGAAGCATTAGTTCCTATCAGAAATGCAATGTTGCTGTCTGTCTCTGGCATATCAACCTTTTGCAGGTAAGGAGAGATCTTGTGTGAGATCTTTGTGAGTATGTTGCCAGTGGTGACTGGCATCTCTTTTTGGGTAAACACATCCGGTAGCTGGAGAAACTTGTTTCCATCCCATCCATACATTTCTAGGCCTGAGACGACATACGTTGGCACTGACCTCTTGTGAGGTTGTCCTGACTCACTGTTTGCAGTAAGATGTATATTCTTCTTCCTTTGATGTTCAGCTGAGAAATGAGGTGTTCTGTACAGAAAGTGGCTGAGCTACCTGGGTCGATGAAAGCATACACTGGGACAACCTTTTCACCTTTACTAGCTTTGACTTTCACAGGCACTACCGAGAGGATTTTGGCTCCTACACCATCATACACGACAACATACCTTCATACATGACATCATACCTTTATACACGACATCATACCTTCATACATGACATCATACCTTTATACACGACATCATGCCTTCATACACGACATTATCCCTTTATACTTACTGGGAGAACCCTATAGATATCGTAGTTCTTGTTCTATATTATTTCATCCAGATAGATGTTCACTTCCTAACAGAGAAGAGTGTGCTGCTCCATGCCCTCCTTATTATATTTGGGGACAATTTGACCCCATTCAATGTTTAATAAATTATTGACATTGATTATTTGCTTCATATTTAATGACTTTTCTTAATTTAATGGGGACCACTGGGTAAACATAAAATTAACATGATGAGCTTGGGGTCAAATTGACCCCAGGCTGTTTTAGCTGTATAAAATATAGTCAATATGCAAATATTATCCAGGAATCACAGAGACAAATTCAATTTCAGACGCAATTGACTTACTCTGATTTGAAAAATAAATGTCATACCTTAAGAAATATTATCTTCTGCAAGTTTCTAAATAGTGACAAGAAATTTTAAAAGTCATCATCTCATCTGTTTCAGAAGACAAACTCTATTCCATCAAACCAACCATAAATTATAGTACAAAAAAAGCCTACACCATTCATGATTTATCATAGATTTATGCATAATGTATTTTCAATGTTATGTTTGTTTCAAATTGTTTCAACAAACAGGGAGAATGAGAACAATTACTAAAAAGCACTAAGTAATATCTTGGCACAAAGTGAGGTCCTTATTCTCAAAACAACATTATCAAAATTGCTCTGTGCATATCACACCAGTACACATTTTAATATAATCCAAGCACTGGAAATGAGCACTTTTAAGTGGAAGAAAAGGTTACAGTTAAAGGCTAGTGAAAAGGTTACAGAGAGAGATCAAAAACTGACAACACAGTAGTACCATTTGCATCCACCTTTCTCTTTCTAATGAAACAAGGTACATGTGTGAAACGACTGCTGCCAATGTTTTTGTCTACTAATGATCCCAAACAATGAAAGTGCTTGTATCCTCACGTACACGTATCTCAGCAGCACGCTAGTGGATATGGGTTTTTTTTAATGACTTGATTCGAGATCAGGAAGGAATGAGTGGAAAGAGTTTTTGTGTTATCAATTTTTCATTTCAAACGATGTACCCTGTTGTGGGGAACTAATACAGACACACCCACAGGCAACATGAATAGTTTAGTTTTTTATGTTTATCTGTCTTTTATTCCTTTAAACTGACACACTGTGTCATCAAAACACTGTGGCCTGTAATGTTTGATAGCATAGATATCGCATGGCTGATCACCATGACAAACATCTGTGTAAACCACTTTTCTTTATTTAGAATTTAGCATTTGGTAAAAAAGAAGAAAAACAACAAAAATGTCCAAACTGTTCACCGTGTATCACGTTTTTATGTGTATTTTCATTTCAATTTCTTGCCATTTGGTTCTTAGCATTTCCATGCTCAAACATGGTCTATCGCAGTGACATGTAGCCATTGGTTCAGCCCTGGTAAAATGGGAGTGGGAGAATGCTGAACATCTAGAACCTCTCAGAAGACAGATAGATGGTTAGACAGACAGACAGTCTCAAACACACACATTAAAAAGTTACTGAACTGAAGTGAAATGACCACTAACTTGTGAACATCTACAGCTTGTGTTTCCTAATGCTCAACATGTGTCATTAATTGTATCGTTTCCTCTTGCTGGAGTGTTTCAAGCATCTGTGTCAGTGGCAGCCTTAACCTTATGCTTAATGATTTAAACTTTATGTTGTAAACTAATTCAGACAGACAGAGACAGCTTCCTCTCCAGAGTGCCTTCTTATCTAATTCTGTGTGTGTGTGTGTGTGTTCTGTGTTGACCTCTGCCTATCTCTGTCAGATTATACCATATCTATAACATAATATATCTATGATATATAGGTAACCCTAATATATAACAACACAGAGTATCACAGGATTTTGCCATACTGTATGCAGCATGCCCATAGCCTCACATGCTATAGGAGGGTTCATGCAATCTGAAGTTCCATTAAAGAAGTTCAAGCACGCCATCTTGGTACTTCATGACCAAAAAGTATAGAATAACCAAGCATCCGGTTGTTATTATTCATATAATGAAAAAACACCAAGATGGTGGCTTGGACTGTGTGTGACATCATGGGAAACCTTCCTATAGGACTCTCAACACTATTAAGCAGTCAGCATACAGCATGCAGCAGTTTGGCGAGGTTGTAAGAAAGCATTGCGTGATTGGGTTTTGGAAAGCAGCATCACAGCAAGTAATCCCCTATTCCCTATACCTTACGAGGGCCACTGTGTGTGTGTGTGTGTGTGTGTGTGTTGGTGCACAGGTCTCAGTTGGGGAACAGTTTATTAAAAATGTATGAGGGAAACAAGCCGTCAGAGGACACTAATTGCGAGCAGAGGGCCTGATTCAGACATGTGTGCTGGAGTCACGTCCCATGGAGAATGATGTAAAAAGAATATCTTAAACAAACAAACTTCTATCAGACGTTCCTCGCACCATGGGGGACAATTTGGGTTTTGTCATCGGGGAGACAAACAAGCTAGACAGAGTTAAAAGATGCAAAGATATAAGAGTCAAACATTTGAAAACAACAACAAAGACAAAAGACGTATAGGAAAACAAGGCACTGACATCTCTATACGAAACAAAAAGCATATTCAAGATCATCTTACATTTTTAAGGCAAATATGCTTCACCGTGAGCAACACTAACAATGCAAATGCCAAGAGAAGCCATCCTATTACTTTCTGAAATCAGACGTGACAGATATATATATATATATATATATAGATATATATTTATCCCTCGGACAATTATGTGCAGACAGAGAAGGTGGTCCATGGGAAACGAGGTCTGGCTGTTATTTTGGTCAGTTATGTTCTTCTCTTGTCAAGAGCACGTTGTGCAGTAGTGGAAAACAAGGAGGAGGGTAGGTTGTGATTCAGGGACTTGTGAGGCTCAGAGTGTCAGGGTTTAAGAGTGTTAGGCAGAATTTAATTATGAACTTATGAAACAGTACCAAAACAAGGTGTGATGAGAGCCGGGTTGCCGTGGCAACTGAAATAAAAAAAACTCATTAGAGCTTAGTAATTTATAGACTGCTTTAATACTCTAAATTCATTTTACTCAGTGTGCATTATCTTATCGTTTGCTATTCTATTCTAACAGGAAATAAAGATTTTTTTTTGAATATATATTGGACCATCAATATGATAGGAGATACACCATTGAAGTGCCCTGCCAATCACAGGAACCACCTTATCAAAACAGTCAGTGGAACCGCGGTACTCAAACTCAAGGTCTAAAAAGATAAAAAAATAAATTGAGAGTATGAACACATTTCTAGGCAATGGGTTCTTCTTCTAAAAGAGGTCTAAAACCAGTCGCAGAAGTTATTAAAATGTTTGATTAACTTATAATGCATAATGCACAATATTTCCCACAAGCAACACTACTGTTGTATTTCTAACAACTCTCCATCTCACAGAATACAGACAGCTGCCAGGTACAAAGACACTAATTTTCCCACCTCTCAAACTGTTTTAATCCATTTAATCTCAAACCAGGGCACAAGGAAACTCTATTCCATATGTGTACACCGCTCTCTTCTCTTGTGTGTTTGCGTCTATTTGTTGTGCCTTTGTTTCCGTCTGTGAGTTGGTGGCCATGTGTGTGTGTCCTCGTGTGTGTCCCTGTGTGTGTGTGTGCGTGTATCAATAACACAAAAAAAGTGTCTTGTTTTTTTCCCACTTTCTCTTTTTTTCTTGTTTACTTGCTTTCTGCAGCCGAGGTGAGCAGTGTTAATGAGGGCGCAGCCACCCCTGCCACCCGATAACACACCGCTCTGCTGCGCCCATCAATATCATGATAGTGGCTGTGCACAGATTTGCTGGTAATTATGCCCTCTGGATGTAC
>OMKN01031726.1:0-13789 GCA_900302345.1 Melanonus zugmayeri | reverse complement strand
CAGGACGGTGGTGGTGGTGGTGGTGGTGTTGGTGGTGGTGGTGGTGGTGGTGGTGGTGACGGTGTTCCTGGACGGGGAGGTGGAGGGCTGCCAGGCCGGTGTGGATGGGGGACTGATCCCGGGTCAAGGGAAAGGCTTGTCTGCAGGCGTCTGTGCAGCGTGTGTCTCATTGAGCGCCGTGTAGTTAATTGTTTGTGCGTGGGAGGGGGAGAAATCAATCTGTTCCCTCACTGCTGTGACTTGTGGGGCTCGGGGTGATAGACTAGAGCTGGCAGACACACACCGGAGCTCCGGCACATACCCACACACACACACACACACACACACACAGACACAGACATCACTCGCAGACATAGACTCAGACACACACACACACACACATAGATACACACACAGTCTCCGTCTAAGCTCCCAAACCAAATTAAAACTCCCCAAAGCATGCCTTGCAGGCACGCATGAAACAATTTAGACAATATCACCCTGAAAGGCATTCTTATGAAAGACTGACTGAGCAATAGGTGGGAGCCAGACTGGAACCCAGAGAGATGAGTGTGAAGGCAAAATCCTATTGCTTTACAGGTCAGAGGGCCAAGAGATGGATGGATGGATGGCTAGGTAGATGGAAAGATGGATGGATGAACAGACGGTTGGATGGATGGATAATTCTGTTTTATTGTTTTGAATGCACTGTCAAACCACCTTGAGATTGTCCCTGACAAGAAAGAAAATGTATTATTAATATTACTATTAGATAAGCTTTGACAAGCGCATACATTCAAACGTTGTTTTGGGTTTGTTCATGTATATTTTTTTCTGCACCATTTGAATTACCTTCTTTTTACTTACAAAAACCCAACTTGCCATTACAGCTAATCTGCTTATTTGCATATGAATAGTTAGTGGTGGGTTTTGGCCCAAGTGAGAATCTCGTTTGCTGTGAAAAAGATCCACCGTTGTTGTTTTTCTCCACCATTCTACCCCATAGCGCGAAACAACGGGTTGTGTTTTTGTTGAGTTAAAGCGTTAGCAGTCAAAGTGCTTTTCTAAATAATTCATTCTGCCTTTAAATCGACTCACATCTGCTCTCATTTAACCCCCCCCCCCCATAAAAAACAAACAAAACGTTTTGCCATTGGCTGACAACATCTGGCAGAGTGGGTGTCATTCCCTGCTTTGATTGGCTGGCAGTCATTTATTTTCAGTCCCAGTCAAACAATCTCCTCCATTATGGATGAGGGTATTGCGAACGGGGCGTGCGACGCCATATTGAGGAGACGAGGGGGAACAGGCTGAGGGCCGCACGGAGTCACCCAAGGATGTAATGGGGAGGAAGTAGACGAAGTGGGTTGGGTTAGGGCTAGGGATGCATGATAATTATCGGCCCGAAAATGGGAAATATGACATCATTTATATTATTCCGATAATACAATTTTAGCCGATAAATATAGCCGATAATGCAAAGCCAAAATTGCTTGGATTTTGCCAGTGCTGCGCGCTGTTGTCGCGCTCGTGACGTCAAACTGCTGCACCTGCTGCTAGAGCAGCGTGAACAAGAAACTGAGCAGTTTCAGACGAAGACAGAGCGATTGCATTTTGACGACGAGTTATCTTATAAGTCACCTGAAAGGTCGTCATCGCAACGGTGGTGTATGTAAAAAATACGAAGCAGCCAGCGCTACAAAGGCCACCAGCGTTACCAAGGCGACTGGTATGCTAAATGTTTGATTGACTTTCAGTTCTAAAAGCCTTTATTTTTATATTGAGTAATGCACTTTACTTTTTGTTTCAATTACTTGTGTTTAATATGTTGACATGTCTGATTTGACATATTATGGCAGTGCATTTCATTTCTTTGAAAAGATAAATTAACATTTTAAGTCAGAACTGTTCTTTTTTTAACAGTAGTGATGTCGGTTAGATTTTGGTTAGGTCAGAGCTATATAATATGAAAGCTATATAATATGAAATCCATCACCAGAAGGAGGAAATTATCGGTATCGGCTGAAAAAATCCATATCGTTCATCCCTAGTTAGGGCAAGCATGGCATGACGGGGCTGAGAACTTTGTGGGGTTCATTCTTTTTCCAATAACGGCACAGCAAGGAGTGGATTATTCTGCTTGGATTAAATAGCTTGCACTATTTGTTGTGTTCCTGGAAACACAAATGATCCGACCGGAGAAATATGTGTCTGACTAATGTCCGAAACGCAATCAGTTAACATGAGCTTTATATGGAATGCAGACGTTACCTTATTACTACAGTAAATCTTAGTGACGACCTGGCAACGCAAAATATTTCTAAACTTAGTCCCATCCGAGTCCCGTCAGACTACTTTATAGACTACTATTTCCCAAACTGAATAAATACAGCACATATCTACACAAAAAAATTATCTATCTTGTTGTCACTAAGATATTCTTTTTTCGCATGGACACATTTAGCAACTGTGTCCGTGAATTTCACATGCATTTAAGCTACTATCACTTTGTCAGTGGAGCAGATGTGAGGATGCCAACACCAGAGTAGTCACATAACTTTAGAGATTTTTATTGCTTTGTATATTCAAGGGGAGTTCTTTATTTTTGCTATCTTGGTTAACCGCTAGTATGTTATGTGTTAACAGTCATTTAATCTCACAGAACACTGGCCAGCAGATGTGAGTTAAGGAAATGTTAGACATTTGATTAAATTAGTTCAGTTTAAAGAGGTTAATGAGGCTCTAGCCACACTGTTATCAAAAAATAATACACACCTCTTGCCACTAGAATTTTCCCTGGCCGTGTGTAAGAGGTTGACTGTCATGGACAGGGTTCTGGACAATACCGACAGGCCGGATGGAGGTTGAAAGAGTCTTTATTGTCACAAACGGAGATGATACTGGACAGAGTAATAGGCCAGGTGGATCGCCCACGATCAGTGTTCTTGTGCTGGCTCTTCCGTGTTGTAGCAGGAGCCAGTCTCACTGAGGGGCAGAGCAAACAGAAGTCACTATAAATACCACGCTCTGATTACTAACCACCCTCAGCTGCGTTGATCCCGGGAATTATCCGCCCCGCCTCCCTTTTTTGCGCACCGACGCCAAGCCACGCCCCCTTCACCTCCACATATCCCCACCGCCCGACTTAGGCTGGGGAACCGTCCGGCCAACAGCCAACTCCCCCGCCCACCGCCCCCTTGCTCTGGCAAGCGGGAGAGGAAGTCAGCCACCGCCATCTGTGCCCCCGGACTATGGATCACCTTGAACTTAAACGGCTGTAAAGTGAGATACCAATGGGTGATCCGCGCGTTGGTGTTCTTCATGCGGTGGAGTCACTGAAGCGGAACGTGGTCCGAGCAGAGGGTGAATGAGTGCCCCAGGAGGTAGTAGCATAGGGCGTCGACCGCCCATTTGATGGCCAAACACTCTGACAAAATGGCCCCCAGCCCTCTGTTCCACTGGACCGGATCTGAGGCACCTATTCGAGTGAGGTCGGTCATGGGGCTGGTCAGCTCCAAGAAGGCGGGGATAAACTGCCTATAGTAGCTGGCCAGCCCCAGGAATGCCCTCACCTCCTTTTTGGTCTTAGGCCGTGGACAGGCTGTGATCGCCTCTGTCTTATCTATCTGCGGGCGCACCTGCCCACTGCCCAAGTGGTACCCCAAATACTGTAGCTCCCTCCATCCAATTACACACTTCTTTGGGTTGGCCATGAGCCCTGCCTCAGTGACTCGAGCACCACCACCACCTGCTGAATATGCTGCTGCCAGGTGTCACTATGAATAATGGCATCATCCAGGTAGGCAGCAGCATACTCAGCGTGCGGCCGCAGCACCCGGTCCATGAGGCGCTGGAAAGTGGCTGGGGCACTGAACAACCCAAACGGGAAGTGTGTTGAACTGGTACAACCCGTATGGAGTGGAGAAGGCCAATTTTTCCTTAGACTCTGGAGACAAGGGAATCTGCCAGTAGCCCTTGGTTAAATCCAGTATCCAATAAAAACAAGCTGTGTCTAACCAATCCAGGAACTTGTCGACCCGAGGCATTGGATAGGCTTCAAACTTTGACACACCATTCACCTTGTGATAGTCAACACAGAAGCGAATAGTCCCATCGGACTTGCGAACAAGCACGATGGGGCTAGACCAGCCACTGTGTGACTCTTCTATTACCACCATTTCCAGCATGGCATTTAATTCCTCCTTCACAATCTTTCGCTTATGCTCAGGTAATGGAAAACCATTTCCCGATGGCTTTTAGGAATGAGCAACTGGCACACCTCTTCCCCTGACTGTGTGTCACGACTTACCCTATATAACCTGTCCCTGACGATAATAAAGTGTGGGAACGTGAAAACTGTGTCAAGGCGTACCCACTGGCCATCAATCCTAATCACTTGGTTTAGGGCTGAGCGTAGTCTCGTCCCGAGATTGGGGGGAACTCTCCCACTGGGGAAACTGCAGGGTTGGCGGAGCCTCCACCACCAAAAAACATTGCAATTCACCAATTTCACTGAATCAATGGGAGCCCTGGGCTTGTTTCCCTGCAACAAGATTGTCCCATTGCGGGGTGATGGGAGACAGCGCCACCCAGAGATTGTTCCTTATGTCTAGACTATTCCACAATTTAGTTGCATTCATTGCAGAAATATGATGTTGGAAATGGAAGCATCGTTTTCAGTGCTTTCGTGGCTATCTCAGGATATTCAGCCTTGACTTTGATCCAGATTGCGGTAGAGATGTTATATAAAACATACTTTTCAGCCCACCATCATTTGCAAGCTCAAGGAGTTGATCATCTTCCCACACTGACATGGACGATTCGCCGGGGACATTCACAAATGAGTCACGGATCCATTCCTTTGCACTTCTTGGGTCATTTGCGGTTGGGAAGTAACGCTCAAATTCTGTCGACAGCGAACCTAGGTGATCGCACACCACCTGGGATAAGGATGGTGCAGCCTCTCCCAAAATCCCAGCTAATGTTAGGAACATGTCAAATTGATTTTTTTTTTTCTGACATCTTTTTCTGAAATCTCTGTAGCGGCTCTCGTAACTCAAAAACCCTGGCCAGGGATCTCCCCCTTGATAGCCACCTCACTTCAATGTGTAAGAGAAGGCGTTTGTGCTTGCATCCATTTCCTCGCAAACCTTCTCAAACAGACGTGTGTTAAGGGCATGTGCTTTCCTCCCCTCCAACTATCTCAGTGTTGAGTGGAATTTTCCGCTCCCACACAACTACTTCAGGATCTGGGAAAGTGGTCCACGGGGGAGTCGTGCAAGGGATTTCAACCAAAGGGGGAATTTCAAAAGGAAACAAAAATACTTTTGTCTGTACTGTAGTTCAAAGTGTGGTGGCTATCATCGCCAGCTCTATTTCTGGAGCTTTTGTTGGAATGGTATTTTTTCCCATAGTGGCTGCACTTGTGGGCTAGCGGTAGTAGTAGTAGTCGGACTAGCGGTAGTAGTAGTAGTTGGACTAGCGGTAGTAGCTGGACCAATATCCGGGATACTATCTGGCGCTTTTATTATTGTTAATTGCACGAGATCTACATCCCCTTCAGGTATTAGTTCAACCTCAGGTGCTCTAATTACTACTTCGGGCTCTGTATTAGGTGCTCGGGGAGTCACTGGTACACCCCTACTTTATTGGTGCCAAGTTATACGTAGTAATTAGCTCTTTATTATTCCATGTATTGAATATATGGACATGGTAAATGGACTGCATTTATATAGCGCTTTTCTGACCAGTGGCCAATCAAATGCATGCAATCAAAGCGCTTTACAATTAGTGCCTCACATTCACCCATTCATACATGCATTCATTCACACATTCATACACTGACGGCGGTGTCAGCCATGCAAGGAGGCAGCCAGCTCGTCGGGAGCAGTTAGGGTTAGGTGTCTTGCTCAGGGACACCTCGACACTTGGCTAGGAGGAGCCGGGGATCGAACCAGCAACCTTCCGGTAGCCAGACAACCGCTCTACCTCCTGAGCCACTGCACATAGCTGACGACCAAGCGTAACTTCAATGTTAAACTCATGGCTTATACGGGTCTTGATTTTACATCGGTTTGTTCCCCATGCTTTGGTTCCTGTCGACGCCTCATACTGAATTTTACACAACACTGTGTTACCTACTTTTACTATTTATGTATATTTTTATTATTTTAGTACTCCTCGACCCAATTCCCGAATTGGTCCAGTAGCTTCCATCCTATTTTTATTTGGCCTGGTAAGTGGAATTTATGGTAATTCTACCATAATAGTTCCTCCCCAGTTGCTAGTTGGCAGCGACAGCGCACACAACACATCTTGAAACTGTGGTAGCTGAAAGGGGAACCTTTGCCATTTTGTTAGCTGCACCTTCTTCCAACAGTTCACAACATGTCCTTAGCAGCAGGCAGAATCAATTATTCGCTGATAGTGAAAGGCTTCTTAGCCTTAGCAATACGGCTAGCCACTAAGTACAACGCTTTCAGAGCAGCAGCATTTGTAGAGGTGGTGGCTCTCAGCACTTGCTTCTGTCCCGCTTGCTCACGTTTCTTTCGCTCAAAGAACTCAACGGCTTTGTCTTTAAGCGTAGGGTGCTTGGTCTCAAGGTGTCAGTTTTGAGGGTTTCATTGCCTCAGTAAACAGCTTGTCTCCACATATCACACACACAGGGGACTTGGAGCATGCAAGTCACCGGTCGCAATTAAGCCATATTTTAGGTACGACTCATCGTATTTTTCTGTTGAAGGAAGCTTTCTTTTTTTGCCCAGTCTCAGCCTCTGCTGTCTCTGCGTTATCATCCTCGTTGGATCTTTTATCTCCCCTACCTCTTCCGAAGAAACTCTCAAGCGATGTTTGTTTTTTATTCATGGTAGCTAACGTTGGCTAGTAGCAACACGCACATCGAGTGATGACCCACTGATGACCTCATGCGCGCGTGTGTTGTGGCGGGAGGAAAGATGCAGCACAGATAGACCGTGCCAAATTCAATGAAATGGCCGCACAGATAGCCTATAAAGTTATGTTTATTATTCAGTAGGCTATCAGTAGGAAACATTTTTGGATTATTATCAATTGGATTATGATTGTCAACGAACGGGACTTGCTACAAAGTTGGGGTGCGCGCACCATGCATACCTTGGTTGGAGGAGGATGATTGTCCTGCAACGGCAGCCGGAGTTGGCGGTGTTCCGACTCGAAGACAGTCGGAGGTACTGCATTTTGGCTTTAACTGATGCGCAACATTGAGGTGCTTTAGCATTGACGTTGTGTTCCCCCCCCCTTACAAGAAATCAACTTTGGCTTTACTGAAATGTGGCCTTTGACCGATTTTTCACGTTCAGCCATCCTAGCAAGCAACCAAATGACCAAAAGAGAAATTAAGTGAATGAGGGTGTGAGGCAATTCAATCTTTCTTCGTTTAGTTTAACGGCGGTTGGCAGGCAATTCAATTGAATTCAAAAACTTTATTAGACAATCTATGTATGTTTGTGCACCAATGATTTGATTTAAATGACATTATTGGACCCGCTAGTCTCGATAGCAGTATCGATAAGCTCGGACCTTTGGGTTTTAAGACATTTGGAACCGGGTCCTTATAGAACCGGGTCTCAAATCCCCATCCCTATTTACTACCAGGTGGGATTTTGATTAGCCATTACAAGCCTTACAAGCCATGTCAAAATCTACCCTCTAGTAGATATACACTATGATGGATAGATAAGCCTACCAGTTGGTCCAGTTCACTGGGTAGGTTGGTTCAGTCCACTATGGATGCACCCCAGGCTTGCGAAAAACAACTCGCAGGACAAAGGACACAAGCGCCGGTCAGCGAGGAAAAAAAAGAAGCGAGCCCCCACCAGACAGACGAGACAAAAAAAAAGACGCAAGATGAAATGCCTGCCCACGAAGGCGATGGCAGAACCACCATCCAATCCCAGCTTCGCCAGAAATCAGTCACAATAGCATCAATGTGAAATATAGCTGTGTTCTAAGTATTTAGTGCGTTCTTCTAATTGTGTTTTCCGTCTGTCTGAAACAAACCAAATATATGAAATGTCTCTTAAACGAATCAATCAAATTTTACGATGCGCTGTAATACTAAATACAAGTGTGTGTGTTCTCAACTGCTTGATTCGTTATTATTCGTTCGTTAATATAATTATAATACCAGTGTTGACATGTCCCTCAAACAAATGTCAGATTTTAGAATATAGCCTATAAAACAGTGTTTTCTTGTGTCGGACACAGAGTTCTCAACTGCGTGATTCGTTATTATTCATTCTTTAATATAATTATATAATTAAAAAGGTTAATGTAATTGTTGCCATTATTCCCAGGTCTCTTTTGAGAATGAGAGCTGTGTCTCAATGAGATTACCTGTATAAATAAAGGTTAATAAATATAAATAAAGGTTAATAATTATTATTATATCCCACTTTATCTCCTAACAATTCCTTGTGTAACCCCTCAAACGAAAAACACTACAGCCGTTCTGTCTGAAGAATAATATCTACTAAACTTGGCCTAATAGGCTGCATCGTGTGACTTATAGTTCTGGTCCTAACTGATGTGACTTGATAAATACATAGATACATCTTCCACATGCAAGACGCAGCTTGAGGTTAAATTAATGTCTGTCAGTCGAATGTCTAAGTTAGCCATGTAGGCCTATCCTCAAAACGAAAATCAAAGAAATCAAAGAAATACTTCAGCACACCACTCAAATAAACGTGGAAATAGGCAGACGTGGAAATAGGCGGAGCTGGGTTGGGGGCGTGTCCTCGCGTCCCATCGAAGCACGTTTTCGCCCTCGCGCAGGTGGGTGCGCACGTCCACTACATCCCACCTGGTAGCACAATAGGGATTTAAATCTCTTCTTGGTTTCATTTTCATCTTTACTTTTGTTGTTTTTTTTTGTTTATCGTTTACTCAGTCCTGCTCCAATTTCAATTTCTCCAAACCGCCAGCTTCATTGTGTCACATCGCCATGAATAATTCCATTCCACTTTCTCGCTACGGCACGGCGGCTTTTCTCCTCGCAGCGCAGCAACACAACAGAGCAGAACAGGGTTGTGTTTGTTCCATCTTGATGTGAACACCGGCGTACACCACCACCACCACCACCACCACCACACTCGCCACTCTACTCGCAACCCTGCAGCCCATGCATGTGGCTGGCTGGCGGTCAGGCAGGCTTCTCGCTCGGGTCGGGGGGGTATTGTCATCGGAAGCGTATCAGAGGTGGCGTCTCACGGCTGCTGCGAGGGCAGGAAGCTGACAGCAGTTGCAGAAGAGCATGACTACCGTACCTCCCCTCTTCTCCCCCTTCTGTCATCATGTGTGCACGCTCTTTTCCTGCATCTTTTTTTTGTATTTGTCTGTCACTTTCTTTCTTT
The DNA here is from genome assembly GCA_900302345.1 of Melanonus zugmayeri. Lineage (NCBI taxonomy): Eukaryota > Metazoa > Chordata > Actinopteri > Gadiformes > Melanonidae > Melanonus > Melanonus zugmayeri. The sequence goes on along the minus strand of OMKN01031726.1, from coordinate 4,418 downwards.
CCTTCTTTCTTTTTCTCTCTCTCCTTTATTTCTCTCTGTCGCTCTCTCTCCCTATCTTCTTTCGATTTCTCTCTTTGTTTCAATCTGCATGTCAGAATTGACATGTAAGGAACCCTGTGTGTGTGTGTGTGTGTGTGTGTGTTTGTGTGTGTGGTAGGCCAGTAATCACCACTCAAGATGAATCATCAGCTGTAATAATATCTGTGGTTTAGGACATCCATCTTTGGCATGGTGCTGATGGATCTGTCTCGCGAGACGCCGTCATGTTCTCACGTCCTCTCGCTCTGTCTCTGTCTCTCTCCTCTCTCTGGCTCTCTCTATCTCTGTCTCTCTCTCTCTCTCTCTCTGTCTGTCTCTCTCCTCTCTCTGTCTCTCTCCTCTGTCTCTGTCTCTCTCCTCTCTCTGGCTCTCTGTCTCTCTCTGTCTCTCTCTCTCTCTCGCTCTCTCTCTATCTGTCTCTCTCTCTCGTACTCCTCTGTTGTTTTCCTCGTCCCTTCTTATCACATTTGGGACCACCGGCCCACCACCCAGACCCCAGAACAGTGATTGGGTTACACATTTATACACATCATACATTACACATTTGGAAAAACCCACAACATAATCAGAAGACAAACGGCAAGTTTTCTACGTAACATTCGGGGAACAACACACATACTGCAAACAATGTGTTCATACTTGGCTGTTAAACTAAGATTTGAATTCAAATGAATAATGACCTAATTGAAGAAGTTGACCTAATATCCGGTTGGATTGACAAAATGAGATTGAATTGGAATGAAAGCCACATCCTGTGTACTTCACATGGTGCACCTGTTCAACTAATGCAATTATGCTGCAAATGATACTTTTAAGATATTTATAGAACACATTCATAAAAGCAGTTTCTCTGTGTCTCTGCGCCACCTTGAGACACATTTAAGGACTAGGTCACAAAAATTAATTGTATATGATTTTGTTTTGGTTATGGATAAAGTATAGTTGGTGTGAAATATTGTTGGTACTCTTCACCATGTTGTGTTATTCTATTTATGTTGACATGTAGTCAAGGAGTAAATGCAGAAGATGCCCTTTGTTGACCTTTAACCTTTCCCCCCCCCGGGTGGTGATGGTGGGAGATCTTAGTTTCTTGGGATGCTAGCATTTCATGCGTTGGACACGAATGGTAAACAAATCATTTCGACTGAAATAATTTTTCATCATGTTTATTTCCATTGCCTGGTTTAGTGTTAAACCACATGCCCTTTCCAGCACTATGTATTGTTCCCTTGCTTCCAGAATGCATGGGACTATAGTAGTACTATAGACAATAGTGCATTTTGAAAAAGCCATTTTCCAGGACTGGACAAGTCATGGATTATAGTAAACTGATTTCAAGTTTGTAAAAGTTGGAGTGGAAAAAGTGGAATCTTTTTTTTAAACTTCTTCCACATTTCTTAAAAACATAGTATACAAAACATTATCGGTGATGCATTTATAATAGTAGTAGAAAAAAAAGAAATGTGTAAATAACTGTATTTTTGTGTCATGGAAGACTTCAAATGGATCTTGCAGCTATCTTTAAAAGGCGTCCACGAAGACCCAGGGGTGGGGGGAAGCATCCTTTAGGGAAAACAGCAGGACCTATATAGATAGTTTGTCATACGCATGCCTGCTCCTGCAATGTGTTTTTAAAGGGTTTTCCAGCAGGGGACCAGCGCTCTGCTACGCTACACTGTAGACGGCTCTGCCCGAGGAAGTCCTATAATACGAGGTGACACATCTGATAAGCAGTCATAGGACGTCGGCAGGCGACAGATACTCACTGATCCGTGTGTTGCGGCGACCTGTTAAAACTGTGTGACCCCTAAGTGCTGCTTTGACCCTTGAAAAAAAAAAATATATATACAAAATTATATATATAACTAAACTAAATACATGCTCTCTCTGCCGTAATAGATTGTGGAGATAGCAGGCAGTGTTTTTGTGAGTTTGACTCCTTAAAAACCACATTGACAAAAATATAACTCCTGGCTCTGAATGGGATACTCTTTTTATGAAAAACATTTTTATTTTTATTATTATTATTATAATTATTATTTGCTGTCTAGTTTTTACAGAGGTAAGTTTAAATGCAGAATGAACCGTCCCTGACTAGCTCACATGGCCAGCGCTGCATTGGCTAGCCCTACCATGCTAATTAAAGACCACACATTTGGTGTGTGTGTGTGGTCACATATTGGCGCCTTGTACAATCAGTGTGCATTGATCATAAGCCCACGGGCCATCTGCTTATCCAGTTAAGACACGACACACTTAAAAGCAGTACACTGCGCTCTCCATTCAAAACCAATTCAAAACCATGCATTACAAATCTTGAATTAAAATAACACCAATTTCTTTCATAAAAAAGGAACAAAAACCCAGAATAATTAAAAAGTTAAATGCAGAAAAGGCATTGTCCGTAGTGATACACAGTGTCTGATATCGAACAATGGAAATTTCAATTGGATCCAAGACTGTCTCTATGAGAGTTCTCCTATGAACGCTGCAATATATTGCATCTGTCAGCTTCTTCTTCTTCTCTCTCTCGCTCTCTCTCTCTCTCTCTCTCTCTCCCTCTCCCTCTCCCCCCCCTACTTGTGTCATCCTGGCTTATGGATTGGCACCGTTTTCATTATTTTTCATTAATTATGCCAGGGGAGGTAACCCTCTCTCTCTCCTATAACTGATATAGAAATAATTCTGCACACAGGAGGATTGAAGTAAGGGCCCTCTCAGACTATGCAAAGTAAAATCCTATTGAGAGAACAATCCTGTGTTGTGTTGGGGACCCCATTGGGTAATGTGGATGAGGATCAGTTATTTTTCCTTGTGCAGTGTTAAAGACAACGGATGCCGCATTTCGGCTGCCATCCGATTCCCAGGTGGAAAATCTAGTTTGTCAGAAATGTCGTGAGTTTCTACTAGTGCAAAAGCACAGGCAATGGGCTCATGAATAAATCAATGCTGGATTTGTTTACTCTGTGACCTGTGGTATATTTCTCTGAGCTGTTTCGGCATGCCGGTTGTTTTATTCTATCTGGAAGAAAGTCAAATTAAAAAAGAAAAAAATGTAAGTAAAGAATGTGTTGTATTGTTCACTGTACATATTGAAATAAGCCATTTACATTTTCATACAGAGTTTAGCTTGTTGTGTCTGAGGAAACCAACATGTCATATATTAGTCTTCTATTTTATTGCCTATTCTTGCCCCTATGCCCATGTAGATCTGCTCCTGACCCACACACACACACACCGACTTTCACACTCGTACGCACATACAAAACCTACGCACGTGCACATCACATCCATGCCCAGCACGCAGACACATGTTCTTTTAAATCCACACAAGGCTCAGACGTCCTTGTATGCCATTGATGAATGATTTAAGCCGTGCCCCGTGAACAAATTAGCCCGGCCATTTTAGGTCTCCCTCAGAAAAGGCCAAAGCTAACAAAGCTTCGGCACTTTGAGAGGAATTTAAAAATTCACAGAGAAAAATGGAACCAAATAGTTTCGACGCCTATTGGCAGTTTTGAATAATTTATTGCGGTTGGTTCCCTGTTCTACGGGGCGAGCAGCTGCGCTGAATACTTATCGGAAATGGTAGAAATTCTTCTGCTCGTTATTTCTGCAAAGCATTATTCGATTGTTCTATTCGTTTCTTTTTAGTCGATAATGACACTAAACCGCGGTACTTCCTAAGAAATGGCTGTTGTAATTTCACTTGGTTTTTATGTTAATCCAACCCCCTCTCCTCACAAGAAGCCTTTTTTCCACCCTTGCCAGGAAGTTATTACAATGAAGAATGAAGGTAAAATGAAAAACGATCAAGAATGTCGTCCTCCATGAATGAGTGCTTGAATATATATAGTATCCGCCACTTCAACCAACCCCCAGTATCATAAAACAGCCAATGAATTAAAGGAATAATACAGCCTAAGACACTTTGACATCGTTATAAAATGTCTATTGGTGATGTACAACCTGGTCCTATTGTACCATTTTGTGTAGTGTTTCACTTTGCCGCGGCTAAACTCGATTTCTGTAGCCACGTAGGTTACGTAGGAAAATGGTTCTGTGAGCACGTACAGTCCCACGACCGGTATAGACAGGTAGGCCCGGGGCGGTTTTCTAAAGTCTTTTTTTATTCCACACACAAGTGACACCGAGTGCCAAATGAGGTTAACTTTCACTGACTTAAAAGAGCGCTGGACAACAATCGAATTAATGGGATATTCGGGGCGGCGTGGAGGAGCCTCGTGTCAGGTCCTCTCACACAGCGTGACAGGATCCAATCTCACTGTGGGGGAGAGTAAACCAAACATCAGTATAAATACAGGTGAGTCTAATTATGCTCACCACCCACAGCTGCGTCCGGCCTGGGGATCAGCCGC